>APFE030043345.1:0-30996 GCA_000404065.3 Pinus taeda | reverse complement strand
TAATTTTTATAAATTACTAATAGTAATTTTTAAGCTCCAGGTTTATGATAACCCATGGTACCCCGGAGGGATCAAATATCGTGATAACCAAACTAGCATAGAGTGAAAAAATATTTGATCCCCCTCGGAGCTTGGTGGATCAAGAGTAAAAATGGATGTTGTAATATTTAATGTATGTTAAACATTTTAGCTTGGTTAAAATAAAAAAATAAATAAAAATCAACTATTAATTTAATAATTTTTATAAATTACTAATAGTAATTTTTAAGCTCCAGGTTTATGATAACCCAAGGTTTATGATAACCTATGGTATTGATCCATGGTAATACCATGGTATTCATGTGAGCATAAACTATTTAAAGGGGAAATTCTATCATCTTAGATCCATCTTAATTCTGAGTCTACCAAGTGCTTAGAGGGATAAATAGATTTCATCCCTCTAAGAGTGGTAGATGTGGAGTTAAGTTGGACATAGGTTGGTTTTTATGATAATGAAGATGTTAAATAGACTTAGGAAATTATATTGTGAAAACATCTTAAGGTGAATTGTTAAAGCTACGTTTAGTCACTTCACAAAATTTAGTGAAAAATACCAATTCCATTAATATTGGTTTTTAACTTTCTCTGATTTAACAAAAAAAATTCAAAACAATGAAACTTTATCACTGTTTCCGCATCACCCTCGCAAAATATTTCTCACCATTTTTCAAACATTCTCAATATGATATCTTCATGAAAAAGTTTAGGTACTGATGTTGGATTAGTTGTTTGAAAAATAAGTTGGTTTGTACAACCTTTCACCTTCTGTGTTGTTTGTCTTAATGATCTATAGGGGTTGGAGCCACTGCACCATATTTTCCTAAAAGGTGGAGATTGTTCAACAAAAAGGAAATTAATCTACATGTTACAGGCTGTTAAAAAATATGAGACCTATGAGGGTAGTGAATTATGCTAATAAACAATTTAGATTGGGAGAAACGTAATTAAATTTTATTATTTAATTGAAGATTTCCAATTAAAATAACAATAAATCTACAATTATATATTCATATATTGATTGGAAGGATTCTCACAATGGTCACTTTTTTCAATTAGATCATGTTCAAGCCTTTGGGATACCTAATACTTTCTTATATAATATAGTTGGGGCTTGCTACTTGTTGGCATGTTGGGGTAAACAAACTTGATGGTTTTTGTTTTTGTTTTTGTTTTTGTTTTTGTTTTTGTTTTTTTGTTTTCGCCAGTTGAGTCATGGTAAAAAGGAAGAAATTTGAAACTTGAAAAAGAGTGGTAGCCTTGACAAAATGTAGAGAAAAGATAATCTCTCCTACCTGACAGAACTCGTGTCAATACAATACCGTACAGAACTTTGTGTGGAATATTATCAAACTAATAAAGGAATGAAAGAGTGTATTGTAAGAACCTGACAAACATGACTCCATTGAAACTTGAAACATGTGTTTTAGGAAGAGAAAAATGTTCTTTTTCCAATACATGTAAATGTTAGTACATTAACAGGTATAATGAATATGTTTCTTATTATCATATATGGTTACAACCTTAACAAAACAATTCCAAGACTTCACAAGGTTTTATTTTCAGTAAAAGATTTGCCAAGATCTTACAAGCATCTTATAATTCATGAAATATTCTCCCATCACGACAAAAAATGAATCTGGTGTGAGAGATTTTTGCCAAAAATTATAGTAATACATATTATATTATTGATAAAATCGCCTCCCATTTTTCCTATGTATCATGGGGATTAGCCCATTTATTATACATATAAATTTAGGGTGGTTCTTAAAATTTTCCCTGGGACAGTGCCTGGGAAAAAATGCACATTTCTGAAGAGGAAGATAGAGCCTTCCTTCCTCAGATTGTGCAATGTTGTCTCGGTGAGGCAGAGTCCAAGACAAGGCTGGCTAGGCTCGCCGACGGGCAACTAAAAGCAAATGTGAAAGTGAATGCCTGGTGACACTAAGTGAAATTAGAAGTGATTGATTGTGCATGCAAACATCGAATGAAAGATTCAGTAAACAGATCAACATGCATGTGGGTGAAGCAAGTTTCCGAATCGTCGACCATTCGTGCAAAACAGTTTCATGCATGCGACAACAATGAGATAGCAACGAAAACTGAAATTGTGCTAGTACAAGCTAGTATGCATGTAAACGACAACAAGCATTCAAAGAAATCAAGCAAACAACACTCACACAAGCGAAAACACAAAAAACGACAAAAATGCTGAAAAAGACAAGTTGAGACCACTTACATGTGAATCGCTGAGCCAGATGTGTCGAAGAGTCATGGATGTGTTGTGGGATGTTAGAGCTCCAAGAACGATGTGAAAGAATGAGCTCTGATGCATCGAATAAATAAGTTTGAGCTCATGACACGCATGCCATGAATCTAAGAAAAAGCGACACTTCGAGGAAAGGTTCTAAAACGATGTTGCATGTAACCTCCAGCTGCTAAAAATAGCTCCCTGAATCATGAGATGTTTTTTGCATGTTGCCTTTTGCTATTCCGAGAAAAAGCAAGTCATGCATGAAGTCAAGTTTCCTTGGTCTCAGGTGGAACTGGTCAACCCAACTGCTCATGCATGAAGTTGCTCAACTGCTCGGAGAAAATGTGCATTTCTAGATGGGAGCTGAGCTGGTTGCCTAGGAGATTTGCATAATTTCTGGGCAGAGCAGCTGATTACTGCCCAAGATTGCGCAATTCCTGGGTTGAGCAGGCCTGCTGGGAAGGATTGCGCAGTTTTCTAGGTGAGTCCTGACTGACAGGATTCCGTAATTCTAGAACCCAACAGGCTGTTGGGCAAAATTGCGCAATTTCTGGAGGGAAGGTTGGCTGCCCTCCAGAATTGTGCAATTTCTTGGGGGAGTTGCTCAGCTTGCAGCTGGACTAAGTCCGAATGAAGAACCTGTGAGGGGAATGCATCAAGCTTTGATCAACACACTGCCTTTGTGCTAGAAAACATTGAATCTTGTGTACTTGACGAAGCAAGACAAGGTGTTGCAAAAGGTTGGTAGGGAGGCTCCAAAACGAAGCTAAGGAAAAGTTTTGGAGGGTGGTTGTAGCCACTACAATAGGGCCAAGTGTGTTTTACAGTTATTTTCTCTAGCTTAGAAGACATATTGAAGGTTTTTGAAGGAGGGTCATATTTTTTCAACAACTCAAGGTTCTTCATGTGATTATGGAAGAACCAATATAATTTGGAGAATGAGGATTTCCTTGTAGCCCTGGTGTGGGTTTGTCTCTTTTCTCTTCCCAAGGAATATTGGGAGGAGGAAACTTTTGAATGCATCAACAATGCCCATCTCTTTTCTCTTCCCAAGGTATATTGGGAAGAGGAAACCCTTGAAGGCATTAACAATGCCATTGTTAACTTTGTCCAAGTACAGGAGGCTACTAAGAGAGGGAGGTAAACTTCATATGCATGAATTTGTGTTTACATGAGAGGGAAGCACACTTCATATGGATGAATCTATGTTTACATGAATATCTCCCAACCTTTTCGAGCCAAAAAAAACTGATGGTAACAGTAGTGAGACACAAATCGAAGAAGACAGTTAACAATTAGTCAACTCTAGGAAAGTGACTGAAAGTAACACAAATGTCAAAGGATTTCCCTAGTTTGAGATCTTGAATTCTCTATGTTGTTATGGTTATCATAATAATTTTCTAATTGTCTATTCTTAATAAAAAAACTTATTACTCTCAAATATCTCTTGAATTTTAATCCTCTTTACTCTATTGAAATAAAATAATATAATAATTAATACGTAGTTAACTAAACTTGCAATGAAACGACCCAACTTCGACATAAAGCACTGATTAGAATTTCAAAACATCCAAACTACCTCAGAGTAAATGTAACAACCTTGAGTCACCATCTTGAAAACAAAGTGGTTTACGGAGGTGGAGGAATCGCTCAGACAATCAAAAGTAGCTGGAATCCGAGCAAAAAAATTTCAAAAATTCTTGCAGTAACAATGTTTCAACCTTATTTTTGATGGTGGAAATAGATTTAACACCATCAAAACCTCTAAGACACCCAAAATATTGAAGTTTGATATCTATAATTCAAATTTAGAAAAATTCCTCTCCTATTTTATCAAAATATAATTGAAATTTCTATGATTTAAAAAAAAAAAAAAAAGTCTAATTAGACTAGTTCTCGAAAACCAGAGGCAGCCGGATCATCTCTTAAAATGGAGATTTATTGTTAGCTTTTGGTTTTCCGCACTTTGAACCAGTGGTGACACACACATCCATAATCCAACGTCGGTGCAATTAGAAGGTCATGTTTATCCTCCCGTATTCGATGAGAAATGCCACGTCACGCACTCAGGTTATCTTTCTCGTAACTGAGAACCGACCAGAAAGGAACTCCAGTACCACGTATTTGCTTTCCCAATACGGTAAACCCCTACCTGATCGCCACGTGTTAGAAGAAGAAATCGCTCACGTGTTTTCGACGAGACCTGTCTACTGCAGATATTTTATTTTGTATATATCCCCTGGCAGAGGGCGGCTCCTTTCTTTGTGAGCACTGGGCATCTCTCATTTCAGTTCTCCTCTTGCATCTTGATTTCTGTATGTTTTATTATGTCAGTCTGTCACGAAACCTAAATTTTACGGCGATCCATTTAATTGGGTAGTTTCAACTGTATTTTGGCGAAAACTCCAAAAAATTGTTGGGAACCCGACCCTGAAGCAGTGCAGCGTTTTCTAAATTATTCTGCGCAGGATTATTTCATTGCCTGATTTGGACTTATCAGGACATACTGAATTCTCATCTTTGTACCCATTTTTTGGGTCATTCTTTCTCTGGATTCTAGGTAAAACCATTGACGTGCCTAGACCTTGGGCTTATCACTTCTGGGGGAGTTGGTTGTATTAATGTTGCAGGGATTGTAAGCTGTTTAGTAGTTTTCTAAAAGGTTTCCATTGCTGACAGGGGTTCTAAGCCTCCATAAAGAGAACAACACAATATTATCAGAGTTTGCCATTTGGGCTCATATTTCAATATCTTTTGATACACTCCTCCACTCTTAACTTCAAAAGATTGTTTAGTCACCACCATGGGATGGTCTCCGGCAAATGCAGTCAACGCATTTTTGGACACCGTCAATCTGGTAAGTTTGTGCATTTCTCTGGCTGAATATGAGAGAAATTCCTTTATTAACCCCTGCATTATTATCGGTTTACTCCAAACATTATTTTTTTTTCTTTGGTTAGGTTTAAAGTCTTGATATTGCTGGAATTAGATCAGGTTTTCTGTATCGGAAATTGATTTGGTCGTCCAGGATTATTTGAGTGGAAAGTGTTTATATTTAAGATATTATGGAAATTAATCGAAATTGGGGATTTTTAATAATTTCTGTTTTTATTTATCAATTTTAGTAAATTAATTTTAGATATGGATTGGTCGAACATGGCAAGAGTTCAAAGAGATAGAACCAGATTGAATTCTTATAATTTTTTTAAAATAATATTTTCAAACATGTTTAGATATTGAAGTAGAATTTGACACTTTTTAATTGATAGATAATTATTCAGTTGCCTGATTGTTAGGCTGTTGAGTAAAAGAGATCTAACTGTTCAGTCTGCAGAAACAACAATTTGCTCATATATTTATTGAAGACTAGATAAGTATTTTTGTTGCAATTTGGGCGTTTAAAGTTTTATGAATATGCAATTTATCTGCCTTTAGAGGTGTATTTTATAATCAGCATGAAGGGATGTGTAAGTAATTAATGTCCACCCAAAGCAAAAATGAAAATAATCATATAAATAAAAAACTATAATGTAATTTATCACAAAAGAAAACAGTGTAAGTTATTAATGTTCATTCAAAACAAAAATGAAATAATCATATAGATAAGAAAAATTACAATATAATTCGTTACAAGGAATCTAATTCTGCTCTACAATCTTGTAATATTTCTTTCAGTTAAATATTTATAAAACAAATCTTTAAAGTAAAAACTGTATGTTATAGATATATTAACATCTTGAAAGACATAAATATTTGAAAATATTAATTTGATACAGTTTTATTATAAATGTTGTTATCAAGCCATGTGAAAACCATTATTAAATTTTCTATTCTTATTATTATTATTAGATAGTCAGTAATGGGATGTGTTTGTTAAGACACTCTTTGATGTGAAGTTGTTTGTTCAATTTCCCATTTTAATACTGGTGATATATAAAATATAATGAAAATATGATATAAAACATAATGAAAGCTATAGTCCTGTCAAACTTAAAAAATATGATATTGATATATTATTAGATTTAATAACTTTAAATTAATAATGGCCTCGGGTTGTGACATTACAGTGCAAATTGGAGCAAGACAGAAATCAGGCAGAACCGGAGAGCACCGAATTCATGTCAGCTCTGGCAGCGGGCATGAATGCACAGCTTATTGTAGAGGCATCTTCAAGCGCAGCACCAACGTGTACCATAGGCCTAGCAGCGGCAGCTCGCCAGACTGGTGGTCGCCTCGTCTGCATTCTGCCTGAGAAGGCGCGCGATGAAACCGTGGCGGAGACCATCAAGGCTCTGGGGTTGGAAGATGCAACTGAGTTCGTTATCGGAGATGCCATGGAGTTGCTTCCCAAGTACAAGAATGTAGATTTCGCTGTCATTGATAGCAGGCTCACCGAAGATTACCAGGGTTTGTTTACGCTTTTGAATCTAAATCCCTCTCGTGCAGTGGTGGTTGCCAACAATCTGTTTGATAAGAAGCCCACAAATGCCAATGCAAGGACGTTCAAGAGGAAGCCTGGTGCCAAAACTGTTACTCTTCCAATTGGCAAAGGTTTAGAGGTGACCAGAATCGGTACTCATTATAATAATGACTCCTCACCTCATACACAACAGGGAGTGAAGATGGACGCCATGGGTATGATTTCCAAGAGGAAATGCTGTGATTATTATAAAAAAGTGAAAAGTACAACCTCCAGAGGCCACAAGAGCGGATGGATTGTGCAGGTAGACGAACAAACTGGTGAAGAACATGTATTCAGAGTATGCAAACACAGACCCTGCAACTCTTACAAGAAAGCTGCAATGAACGTTTCAGATGTTAATGGGAATTAAACCTCCAAAGTTGACATGACCTGTATTTTGTGTTTGTGAATAGTTGTGAAGTTATGCAATAAACTTATCAAAGTTGTTGATGATTATGTAGTAGTGTTCCAAGCTGGGAGTTGTTAATACAAGTAATTTTGTATGGAACCATATTGAATTTGTAGGACTTGATGGCTGATTATGAAACTAATCATTCTGTATAATTTCATATTATTTTAATTTTTCAAATAAATATTTGAAATTATGAATTTTACAAATAAGTAAGAAAATACAGTTCAAATGGTCATATCTATCACAAAAATCATAAGTATCTTAATAATATATTTATGATTAATTAAAAGGATTTATTTTTTGATTTATTATTATTAGCAATTGCACCACATGTTGCAAAGGCAACACTGTAAGGCAATATCATAGAAGAAAGAAGTCAAAATTTTATGCAATTTTGTTTCTTTTTTTTATCATATGCTATGTTTTAGGGAGATTCCAACCAAGCCAATATTCCAAAATATTTTCAAAGTGAAGGTAATGCACAACACTTCACTCCAAAGGATTTATGAAAATGCTCTTCATTAAGATTTTGGAACCTTTATAAGTAAATGATTTAAATCAAACATTTCATAACAAAGTAATCCCAAATCACCTTAATTCACAATTGAAAGGATAATAGTTTTTGTTCATTAGATATTGGTCTAATTTTATGAGGAAAGCTTAATAGAAAGGCTTTAGTTGTAAGGGAAACATTAATACACTCCATCATCATTTGGTTTATGATGTTGTTAATTTAGTTACTTGTTGCTTCTAATCCTTATTTCACTCGTGTAAAATGTCCAAACTATAAAAGAATGGTATTAGCTTGTTGTCTCTTTGGACCATTATTTTTTATGTAAATCAATCATTTCCATTGCCTCAACTAGGTGTCCATCATTCTCTTTTGATAGTGACTCAATGTCTTCAAATGCATTTCATAAATTTGGTTTAATAAATGTTGGTGGAAAACCAATATATTTCACTTTGTAGAAAGGAGTGTACATTGCTTGGGATAAAATTGTATTGCTCTTACCATATGATGATGTCATCTAAATCTTGAATCTTTCTCACCACTTATGAAATTTCCCATTCTAATTGTTATTTGATCATGATGATATTGACATCATAATCCTTGTTCGTAAGAATATCCTTTAAGAAGTCAATGATAAGTGGCACACTTTGTTCCTCACAATTGTGAAAGTAAAGGACAAATTCATTCACGTTATGTTTGAAAAAATTATACTAAGAGTCTTGATTCATGAAATTTTGTATCCTCTCCTTTTGTTATTTTAATTTGTGTCATCTCAAAAAATTGTTTCTCCAATAACCTATATTATTGCTATCTTAGGAGTGACATTTCGATTAGGTTTGCTTGCTTGACATTAACCACAGCTAAGTTTGTAGTTTCAATTGTAAATTTAATGCCTTCGTTCCATTTTTTCTATAGAAGACAAAGATCCCAAAAAACTATAGATGAATCCTCATCATGACAGCTAGGAGGTAGCTCATTACTCATCTATTCATCTAAGGTGTCATCTCCATGTTGTTGGTAGCTTCACCAACGATGCCTAAGCCTCATGTTAATACATTAATACTTTAGATGGGAAATGTGTGGGTGTTTTTGTTTAAGGTTGAAGTATATTGGCCTTGAATGATACTATATTGAGCTTACGTGATGGTCATACTACCTATTGGCCCGACCCTTAGGATCTACCAAAATCTCATTGTTGCTCCATATTAATCATCACTTGGTCATGTATTCTCCACAATTTTAGGATAATCTATCTTCTTTCAAAATACATCATCTTTTAAAATTTTGAGCAATAAGCTAATAATAATAAATCTATCCAAACAAGTAAACCTACATGGTAAAATATTTTAGCATAATACAATATCTATTAGGATGAATTATTCTAGTTAAATATCCATGGCAATGTACATGTCATTTGTCATTGCACATTTCCTAGCTTATGTCAGATACCCAATAGTGTGGACGATTAATGTGAGTACTTTACAAAATAAGGTGCCTTCAACATTCTTTTCATGGTCCATAAGAAAGGTAAACATTATGCACCCCACAACAAAGATATTAATGTTCTATAAACTAGGATATATATGTTCTAGAATTGTTTCAAATCAAATAGTATATATCTTAGTACTTACAACACTAGTTGTTTTGTTGAAAGGGTGTTTATTAATAGCTTAAGTGAAATTCAATTAATACATTTTCTCTAGAGAATCTACTACCATAGTCTTATTTTGAAATTGATCTTGATGCTTCCCTTGCTAGTGGGTCAATAAGAAGCGATGAAGATTTTTAAACCCAACAACCCTATGACTTTCGAGTTGAGAGCCTTTCTCACTAAGCCATACGTTGCCAACCAATGCCTTGTTCCATGGATAAAAAAAATTGAAGCATAAATTTCTCATGTTGTGGATCATTACTATACATGCATACATAAAAGCAAAATTTAGTATGCTAGAAATCACTAGAGAATCTACCTCATATTCATATGTATATATAAATCCATATATGTTTATTCCTCTCAGGCTGATTTAGATCTAGGTGAGGGAATCCATAGAGGCAAACATGAGATCATGGCGACGAGATTTTCAGAGGCAAAATAATAGCCCTTATGTAAACTCTTTCTTCTTGGAATCTAGGAAGAATGTTTGGATATAGATAATTAAGGAGGACTAGTTAAAATTAGAGTTGGTCAAATGGGGGTTGTATTGGAATTTACAGTGAGTAAGATACATTCTTTTATGAAAGTGTAGATAAATAATTCAACTCCAGTGATGTATCCATGATTATAACTATGAATTTACTAAAAATTGTTTTTGTTGGATGATGCAGTTCGGTCCGAACACTTAGATGACAACTAATATTGCCTCTTATTGTGGTATGTTTTTTTCACTTCAAAATTTTTATACCTTACGAGCAACAAGAACAGAGCATTATAGCATCTATGAATTTTTAAATACCATATAGAAATGCCTCTCTATGTCTCCTTGTTTTTCAAAAGGCCTTCTAAGGAGCCAACAAGGGTTATCACTGTTATAAGAAGATGTTGTCATAAATATTATGGATCATAGTAGTCTAAATTAAAAAAAAAGGATATGAAGTTGAATATTTGGAAAATGGTCCACTTGACTGTCCATCTTGGGACTCTAGTCTATGCAATGTACATCTCAACTAGAAAGTAGAATACCAAAGGCCAGAAATTCAGAGCACACAAAATTCCCAGCACAGAATTGAATAATGGAAATATGATGGAAATGTCAGCGGTTGACACCACAAATGCAATTCTCCAGCCTAGTCTGAAGAGATTGACTCTGCACCACCCACAGAAGGGAATATGTATGGAAATTCCCTCCTTGAGGAATTTATTGTGAGGCCAAGTACGAGAAAACCATGCTTCAACACAAGCAAATATTGGCTAACAATATAACTACAATAGTGGCATGAAATGATTTACAATGAAGTTTCTATGAGTAACAGAGACATTAGAGTTTCAATCCAACAAAACTAAAGCAAAGGATGAGAAAAATATTTCTTACTTGGTATGCTCCCACCAGGTGAACCACAATGCATGCATTGTAAAAGTAAATAAGCCATTAAGGCTCTTAGAATTCAAATCCTGTCAATAGGTTTCGAGGTGCATTTTCCCCAAAAGCTGCATAACCCAAAAAAGCACATAGCATATAGAATCTAGTTGTTATTCTTAGTGACAAAAAAATTTCTTTTTTCATAGTTAGGTTATCTGGGGGTGTTGACTTTCGAGCATCCTGCATAGTTGTAAATTAGAGGAAGCCTCATAATTATCCTTGTAGTTTCTAGTTGTTCAAAGGATTCAAATATAGAAATGAATAAAAAGATAAATTTATACTTGAATTTCAAGGACAATGGAAGTATATGGAAATGAAAATGCAATACCAAGACCTTGAAGCATCCTCCAAAATTTTCGGATCTGAGTAAGAGAGGTGCTAGTGTTGATTCCAACCAAATTTCCTTTAATTTCTCTATTCTCTTCCATTTCCTAGAGATTTTAACCCATGAGTTTCAATAATTGAAATTAGGAATATGGTGAATCGAATTATATATTGAAATTCCATAGTCTGGCCATACATAGTAGTAAGAGACCAACCAGGGCAACAATTAGAGCCCTAAATTGAATAAATGAGAGTAGGATAAAACAATAACAATAACTTTAGCCATGCCAAAGCCCAATCCTACTATTGAGTAGGTAAAAGACATTATTGCTGCAATTATTGAAAGGAACCATAGTTTATGAAAGTTTGGCATCTGACATAGGATACCTTGTATAACTCCAAAGAGGATACTATAAGTGAGATCTAGAAAAGGGCATGAAGCATCATGTCCATATTTGTGATAACAATTTGATCACCTAATTGCTCTGTATTGTTCATAATTTTTTATCAATAAGAATCATAAGCACCAATAGCTCTAAAACCTTCCAAGACAAGTGATGAGAAGGTCCAATTTTAAAAAGTAGCATAAGCCCTAAAAACGAATGTACATAATCACGGTATAGGAAATTTTATGCACAACAGGGATGGAGAAATGAAAGCAAAAATAGAGTCAGTGCTTTGTTTATTTCAAACATTATTACAGTCAAATATCTTATGATGTTAACTGACCTAACATTGATTGAAGTAGTGATGGTGTCAGAAATAGAGATTCCATAGAAGGATGCATATTGAAAAAGTCCACATAATCATGCTCTTATTACACCTGAAAAGAAAGATAGGCAATTATTGCATGTATAGTTGACATGTGTATTTAAAGTTGAGGTAGATACAATCATCTTAATTCCATGGATATGTCATGTGTGTGTGTTTTTTTTTTTTGGATGATTAGACAATAAATCTAATGTTAAAATGATTTATATTGATACTGGTTGAAAGTCATCATGAAAGTAGAGAATATATGCAAGAAAAACATGAAACAATCTAAAAATGGATAGATATAGCACCTAAATTCACTCATATTGCATATCTGTAACAACAATTTTTGTTGGGCCTAGAGATTGGATCTAGGAACCTGTAACAATCGAAGATCAAGAAAGTGGAATACAACATCACAAGAGCAAAAATAACCGTGGCCACAGGCCCTGCAATCCATCCCAATACTTAAAGAATTTTTTGTCACACCAAGTATGAGAAAACCATGCTTCAACCCAAGAAAACATTGGCTAACAATATATCTACAACAGTGACATGAAATGATTTACAATGAAGTTTCTATGGGTAATAGAGACATTAGAGTTTCAATCCAACGGAACTAAAAGAAAGGATGAGAAAATTCTTTCTTACTTGGTATCCTACCACAATGCATGCATTAGAAAAGTAAACAATCCAATAAGGGTCGTAGAATCCAAATCCCGTCAATAGGTTTTGAGGTGCATTTTCCCCAAAAGCTGCATAACCCAGAAAATCACATTGCATATAAAAGGTAGTTGTTATGCTTAGTGACAACACATTTTCTTTTTTGATAGTTAGATTCATTGGGGGTGTTGACTGAGAGTATCCTGCATAGTTGTATATTAGAGGAAGCCTCATAATTATCCTTGTAGTTTCTAGTTGTCCACGAGATTCAAATATAGAAAATGAACAAAAATATTGAGCTATACCTGAATTGAGATATACCTGAATTTCAAGGACAATGGAAGTATATGGAAATGCAAATGCAATGTCACCAATACCTTGAAGCATCCTCTAAATTTTTTTGGCCTAAATAAGAGATATGCTAGTGCTTATTCCAACCAAATTGCATTTAGTCTCTCCATTCTCTGCCATTTCCAAGAGGTTTGAACCTGGTGAGTTTCAATAATTGAAATAAAGACTATGATGAATTGAATTAGATATTGAAATTCCATAGCTTGACCATACATAGTAGTAAGAGACCAACCCGGGCAATGGTTGAAGCCCTAAATAGAATAAATGAGAGTAGGATAAAACAATACCAATAACTTTATCCATGCCAAGGCCAAATCGTATTGTTGCATAGATAAAGGACATTGTTGCTGCAATTATGAAAGGCTGCATAGTTTATGAAATTTTGGTATCTCGCATAGGACAACTTGTGTAACTCCAAAGAGGATCATATAAGTGAGATTTGGAAACTGGCATGAAGTGTCATGTCCATATTTGTGATAATAATTTGATCATCTAATTTCTCTGCTTTTTCATAATTTTTATGAGTAAGAGCTATAAGCACCAATAGCTATAAAACCTTCCAAGACAAGTGATAAGAAGGTCCAATTTTAAAAAGTAGCATAAGCCCTCAAAAATAGTGTACAAATTCACTGTATAGGAAATTTTAGGCACAACAGGGATTGAGTAGTGAAATAGAAAATAGAGTCAGTGCTTTGTTTAATTAAGACATTGTTACAGTCTCAAATCTCTTGTATGGAAATTGACTTGACATTGATTGAAGTAGTTATGGTGTAAGAAACACAGATTCCATAGAAGGAGACATATTGAACAAGTCCACATAACCATGCTCTTCTTGCACCTTGAAAGCAAGACTTGTAATTATTGCATGTAAAGTTGATAAGTGTATTTAAAGTTGAGGTAGACACAATCATCTTAATTCCATGGATATGTTATGTGTTTGTTTATTTTTTCGAGGGATGTATAGATAATAAATCTACTGTTAAAAATATTTATATTGATATTTGTTGAAAGTCATCATGAAAGTAGAAAATATATGCAATAAAAACCTGAAACAATCTAAAAATGGATAGATACAACACCTAAATTCACTCATACTGCATCTCTAGAACCACAGTTTCTGTTGGGCCCAAACACTAGATCTGGGAACCTGTAACAATCGAAGATCAAGAAAGTGGAATAAAATGTCACAAGAGTGAAAAAGAACCATGGCCACAGGCCCTGCAATCCATCCCAATTGGTTAGCACTCCATGCCAATGATAACACTCCTACCCCTATGAGGATTGTGATGATATAAGCCACCACCATCCAAAGTGTGCCCATTCATTCCAATCTCATCCACAACTTCAAAAATTGTTCATAAACAAAATTGAGACATTCTTATAAAAATAACCATCGAAGAGAAGTATAATGGAATGGAGAAATGAAGGAGTTGGCATACCGTACTCATTCAGAGTAGATCTTTTGAGCCATGAGCCTCCATGGCAGACTGTATTTCCTTGGAAGGTGCAAGTTGTTTGAGCTTGCCAGAAAGAAAAAGTACTGTGAATATTTTAATTTATTAGATATTTATATGGATGTGGATTAAGAGCAAGTGAAAAATAACTTTTAATATAAATTTCAAGTATTAAGAAGAGATATTTGTATCATAAAGAGCTCCGTGAATTGCTTGTCCAATGCACAATCGTTACAAAATGTAGTGGAAAAATGGTACATTGTCTAGTACATTTAGCCATATTCTGAAACAAATTTTTTAGAGCTTCATCCATATATAAAATCATCCTTTAATTAAGTTATTGCTAAAGTCCATAGAGGAGTAAATACTCTTTACGCTCCTTTGGTTTTGAACCTGTGACCTTTTACAAAGAAGAACATATTCTTAACCATTAATGTTTGCAACCGTTAAGCTCATAATGACAGAAAACCTCCTATTCAACACTACTATAGTACTAAACCCATCTGAATTTAGTACCATATACAACTAGAGGTTTCATATCCCATGTCTCAATATTTCATATTCATATGGTGATTTAAATGGGTTTTTGTTAACATTTACGAAGAGTTGATAGAATTATCACCTTGATGTATTACATTGGCATCAATATACCAAGATGATAAATTATTGTTTGTATGTATGTAGCAAAGCACATAATTGACAATGAAAGACACATATACAAAGAGTTGTTACATTACCCACCCTCGCACTTTTGTAGTGGAATTATGCTCGAGCTTCTTGTATGTATATATAACAGAACATATATTTCACAATGACAAACATATATGGAGTTAATAGAATTCACACCTTGATATATTATAATGACCCCAATATTCAAGGAGTTCATAGAACACCCACCTTACACTTATTCCAGTGCAATACAACTATTTCAAAGCATGTTCAAAAGTACAACTATTCAAAGCTGAGGATATATGGAGGAGATCCTGCAATTCTTCAAGTCTTTGCTAACACAGTAATCAAGTTACTTGTAGGTATTAGTAATGACCAAATCCCATCTCTGAACCAGCTATTTGTAGCACAGAATTGAGTTAAGAACAATATTGTTCCTTTTCTTCCCACCACTGATGTCATTGGGATCTCAATGGGGAATGAGGTTATGTTCATTGGAGATAGGGTTCTAATTTCTCAGTGCCTTCCTGCATCGCATAACTTTCACATTGCGCTCATTGAGGTTTCAATTGATCAACAAATTAAGGTGTCTACACCTCACTCTATGGCCATACTTTCTACATCTTCACCCCCATCTGTTGGAGCACAATTTCATAGTACAATTATATCAAAGTTGAGAATATATGGAGAAAATCTTGCATTTCTTCAAGCCTTTTCTAACACAAGAATTGGGTTACTTGCAGGTATTAGTATGACCAAATACCATCTCTGAACCAAGCGGTTGTAGCACATAATTGAATTAAGAAAAAAATTCTTCCTTTTGTTCCTACCACTGGTATTATTGGGTTCCCAGTGGGGAACGAGGTTCTGTTCAGTGGAGATAAGGTTATGATTTCTCAGCGCCTTTCTGCATTATAGAACTTACACACTGCCCTTGTTGAGGTTTCACTTAATCAGCAAATTAAGGTGTCTACACCTCACTCTATGGCCATACTTTCTACATCTGCACCCCTATCTGTTGGAGCACAATTTTGGGCTCTTTAAAACTGATATGACAATGGCTTATGATCTAGGATTGTTGCGATATCCAAAATAAAATAAACATAACACGATAATCACAATAACCGAAACAATTAGTCAACATAATTAGATGATTTTTATAATACATTATGATTAAATAAAATGATAAGCTTGACAAGGTAATCACAATAACCATTTCTGCAAATAAAACATTATGGAGAATGACTACATTATTTGTGTTGTTGCACAAGCATGGATACAGGGAAAGAATACACACTTTGTTACCCTATTTTAAATGGAAAAAAAAGAATCACGAAGTACTATAATAAATAGTGGAACCATAAATGATCCACATCTTGAATGATCTTTTCCCAAGAGATATTTGTGTCTACATATTGGATGATGTTTGCAAAGAGGCATCTTATGGGAAAAAGACAATTGCAATTTTTTCCTACATGAAGGTGAATCTATATCAGCTCAATCCAATCACTTTGATAAAAAGGCGTGTCTTGTGCTCAGAGCCTGCTTATCATATCCATATTTTCCCACTTTTGCGCCTTGTGTGGCAACATTTTAGCATTTTAGTCCACAGACACAATCTTGGGGCAACAATGATTGAAATGAAAAGACATAGTTCGGGCATATAAACGCATGTTCATGTTGTTGAGAATCGACCCTACCATTGGAACTACGAAATGCATTTGGAAAATGGCAGTAATGTTGGGAGCCACCACATGGACATGCATATAAGTAACCATAGTCAATAAGATCAAGATTATATATATATATCTATATATATATATCCTGCAATTCTTCAAACCTTTATTAACACGAGATTTGGGTTTCTTGTACATGTTACTAATGACCAAATCCCATCTTTGAACCAACTAGTTGTAGCACAAAATTGGGTTAAGGACAACATTTTTCCTTTTTTTCTTGCCACTGGTATCACTGGGATCTCAGTGGGGAATGAGGTTCTGTTCAGTGGAGATAGGGTTCTGAATTATCATCTCCTTCCTTCATTGAAGAAATTACACACTGCCCTCATTGAGGTTTCACTTGATCAACAAATTAGGGTGTCTACGCCTCACTTTATGGCCATACTTTCTACATCTACACCCCCATCTGCTAGAGCGAAATTTTGGGCTCTTCAAAACAGACATGAAAATGACATATGATGTGGGCTTGCTACAATCTTAGGTAAGGGAATTTCTATTTTTTTCTTGGCCTTGACTAAGAGTTCAACCCTTCTCAGGGTTTGTACAAAAATTCCTTACTGTGTTGGTCCTAATTGTGGTTTGTTATGAAGGCTAGGGAGTATGACATAGTTTTAATTACATTTAGTCTGTAGCTGTTATTTCTAATTGAAACTATAAATGAGGCAAACTGCAAGTCCATCTCTTGCTTCTCCATGCACTCTTGGTCTTCCTGTTGTAGCTCCTTCGCCTATAGGGAAAGTTTGGAGCATTACCAAGTCCAGTGTTGATGAAAAATATTTGAAAGAAAATTTGGACTATGCTTGTGGGCAGGGCATTGACTGTAGGCCTATTCAACAAGTGACATTGGCCTTCTTCTAAAGAAGTGTGACAAAAACAAGTAAACTCCAAACAAATTCCCCTGTTTGCTGACAAATAAACATTGTTAGTACTCGGACCCACTAAGATTATGTACTTGGAGAAGAACCTCCTCGACCATTATTTAGTCGATTTTGAGAGCAATGGCGGGCAATGGTAGCTCCTAAGAAACTATTTGGTGAACTTTTAGAGCAATGACAACTCCAAGGGAATGGTCAGCGAGAGAAACATTTTGAACCTTGTATTCCCTTATCGTAGAGCTTCGTCGAGAAGGGAGAACTTGTTTATCTGTTGGAGGATGAGATTGCAATCTTCGGGGAGGTTGGAGATGATGTTTGTAGGTGAAAGACATGATCGTACATGACAAATCTCGTATTAAAAAAACTCTAAATCTCTAAACACGAAGCAAAGAACCTATGCTCGGCAGTTTATGAAGATTTGAGATTGTTCCTTCCAATTACTTTCATTTGTGATGATCGAACGGCTTAACATCTTTCAATCGTCTAACATATAATATAAAGGTGGAAAGTGATGACAGGTAGACAACAGGGAAGTTCTTCTGAGAGGGGAATGCCTTACACTATAATTATAATTTTATTAAAGTTTTAATTTGAATGTGTTAATTTTTTTTTGCTCATTAGTTCTTAATTCTAATTGGATTTGGAGTTTCTTATTAAATTTCTCCACCAACTAATGCTATGTGGGGATAATTATGGTTGGAACAATGTGAGGATAATTCTGATGGGAAGAATGATAATACAATTTGAGATTGTAAATTTTAATTATTTATCATATTGAAAATTTTCTAAAACACTTTATTTCTAGTGTGAAGATAATTCTGATTGGAAGAATGATAATACAATTTTGAGATTGTAAATTTTAATTATTTATCATATAAATTTTATTGGGTTGGAAATTTTCTAAAACACTTTATTTGTACCATTTAAAGTAAAATTAAAAAAAAAAAATCCAAATAAATCATTTTTAGACCAAATTAACTGGAAAAAAACATCTATAATTTAAACTACTATATTCTAATTGGGTTTAGAGTTTCTTATTAAATTTCTCCACCAACCTGCCCTCATTTGTCCTCGCAGGTAAAGGCATAATTTAAAAGAAAAGTATTTTTGCGTTTGTTTGATCCATAATTTTGATAAAATTCTAATTTATTTATTTATTTTTTCCAGAACAAAAAAGCATGATATTGTATCATATGAGGAATATAAAGAGGCATATTTATACATTCGAATGACTTTTTGAAGATGACCCATAGCTTTGGATCATAGAAATAAAAAAAAACATGGAGCATATTCCAAAAAAAAAAACACCTGCCAGGAGAATGACAGATTAAAGACTAATATCCAGCTACACAATTATCTTAGATCATAGAGTTCACAGATCATAGACAAAAAAATCCAGCTACAAGATTTTCTAGATAATATAGTTGACATAGGAGGAGACTTCCGCGGAGATAAAAAACATAAGCAACATCATATAAAACAAAATGCGAAGAGAATACCTGTGAGACTGCTTTCATAAACTTAGAGATCAGGAAGAGAAAATTCCTGGATATAAAAAATTTTCCTTCACAAGATACCTGCAAATACCAAGAACCCGGAATTGAATGAAGACCCTTTTTTGACAACGAATCTGCCTGCTGATTTTAAGCCCTGCTGATATGATGAATAGAGCCACCTTCCAAACTTCCCCAGAAAAAACTGATCTTGTCCATCCATCCTACAAGGTGTGGCATGAAAATATAATTTTTTCTTGAGACGAAATCCACCATTACTTTTGAATCTCCAAAAACTTAGACATCCTGAATATTTAGAAAGAGACAAAATTTTAGAAGGCCAGCGAGCGCCATCGCCTCAGCTTTACTGTTGGTGCCTTTCCCCCCATTCTAGTGGATGTAGAATTGGTTATTTTCATTTACCATAATAATAACTCCACAACCACAGGAACCTTTCTGTTCAGCTCCATCGAAGTACGCCCTTACATAAATTGTGTGTTCCTTTGAAAGTTCTTTACAGGCGCCCTTTTTTTGCTTGAGAGTCTTTTGCGGGAGTGCTTCAAAAAGAGAAACAATATTGAAAAAGATTTCCAAAAAAGGAGATTTGTTGTCATTGAAAATAGATTTGTTTCGCCACTTCCAAATGCTCCACAGAGTGATAATAAAAATTGTTCGCCATGATTCTTTTTTCTCACTGCACCGGAGAAACACTTCAATAATTGAAGCGTGAAAATTGTGTTGGATTCCATAACAATTCTCCAAAGCATGCCATAATTGCTGAGTTCTTTTGCATTCTAAAAATAAGTGATCGTTGTTTTCCTCCTCTGACTTGCATATAGGACATAAACTGGGACCATGCCATTCCCTCTTCTTTAAGTTTTCCCAGGATAAATTCTTGTTATGGAATGATAGCCAAGTGAAGAAAATCATTTTGGAAGGGCAACCCGCCTTCCAAAAAATACGAGGGAAAATAGGATTGAGAGAGGGCTGCTTTAGACCGATTAAATTCTGATATACATCTTTGACACGGACAATATTCATCCTTTTCGAATTTTTCCAGGTGAGACAATCAGATTCCACTGTGCAAAAAATGCCGTAGTTTCTTAGGCACGTCCTGATGTGTTCCCATTGAAGAGCGATCGCACCTAGCATTTCCAGATTTCTTGCATCTTTCCAGAGTGGAATAGATCCCTACCAGCCCACAATAAAACTGTCCCAAAAGAAAAGACCCTTTCTATGAAATAATTTTAATAAATATTCAGGCACATTGATCTCCTCAGCGCCGCTCAGGAACTGGTCTTTTCCGATAAGGATCTTATTTCCAGTTTAGAAACGCGAAATTAAGTTCTTCAAAAAATAATTTTCTATCTTACAAAAGCTAAGCCAAATTGAAGAACCATATGAGGCGCCGATCCTTCCCTCCTGAACCAAAATGTTAAGTCCTTCCTGCCCAAGTATTTCTTCTGAATAATGATACTCCATGGTCCTTCTCCATGAATCTCTCTCCACAAAGACTTGCATAAAAGAGCCTTCCCGAAAGTGCGCATATCGAGCAAACCCCATCCTCCCATACTCTTTGGCAACGAGATACTGGATAATTTTGAGAGATGATATTTCCTTCTTTTCGCTTGACCACCCCAAATAAAATTTGCTGTTAGTTTATTCATATTTTGAATTATACTCGCAGGAAGAAAATATAAATGTGCCCAGTAAACCGCAAGTTGATTTAATACTGATTGCACCAAGGTCACTCTTCCCGCCAGAGAAAGGCATCTATATTCCCAAACTGAAATCTTCATGTAGTATCTGTTTGGATTCCAATTCCAATCTGTCTTTGAGTATCCATTTGCTTTTATCTGAAAACCCAAATATTTAATACCAAGATTGATGGATTGCACCTTAATTCGAAAAGGTCGGCTAACCATTCAACTTCATCCAGATTGATATCATTGTGGTAAATTGTTGACTTCACATTGTTTATTTGCAATCCTGTAGCCTTTTGAAAAAAATTTAGGATTTCATAGAAGCATATCTAGGTGAACCTGCAAATCATTCTGAATAAAATAATATCATCTACAAATAAATTGTGTGAGATTGAATTATTTCTGCAAATTTTTAGAGGACGACACTTGTTTTCCTTGACAGCCTTGTTGATATGAAGGCTAAGCGAGTTCATAGCCAGGATAAACAAAAGCGGCGATAGGGGACATCCTTGGCGAAGACCTCTGGATGCACGGAAAAAAGGAGATGGAATCCTGTTTATGATGATCGCATAGTCCACCTTTTCAACGTAGGCCATGATCCAGTTGATCATGCTAGCTCTTAAACCAATATTTGCGAGCAAACACCTTGTGAAACCCCAATAAAGGCAAACATATGCCTTACAGAGATCGATATTGAGAATGACTGCAACACGTTTTTTAGAATGTATGGAAAACAAACCTTCCTGTGTGCTTGCGACTGCATCTAGAATATTTCTTCCCTTTAGAAAGCCGTGTTGGTCCTTTGTTACAAATTTTGAAAAAGTTCCTTTGATTCTTTCAGCTATGATCTTCAATATATTTTTGAAGGAAATGTTACAAAGTGAAATCGGTCTAAAGTCCTTGAAGGATTCTGCATCTCCCTTTTTAGGAATGAGTGCTATATTAGTGGAAGAGGTTTTTTGATTGATACTACCTAACATCCTGGATCCTTCCACCATCCTTAACAGATCTGATTTTATAAGATCGAAAAAGTGAATGAAAAATTCTATAGTCGAGCCGTCTGGACCTGGGCACTTGTCCCTTTTAAAAGATTTCATTGTTCTTAACAACTCCTCCTTAGATATTGGTTGGAAGATTTGATCATTTAGATCATCATCAAACATCCGAGGAAACACTTCAATGCCCCACAAAATATCCTGAAACTTGCATTCTTCAGACCTTTTGTACTGGTTTTCAAAGAATTTCACCACCCCATTTGAAATGTCTTGTTGGGAATATAGGAAACCTCCTCTTCCATCACTGATTTTCCATATAGAATTCTTTTCATGTCTTGAGCTAGCGAAATTATGAAAGAATTTTGAATTTCTGTCCCCTTCCTTCATCCATATCACTCTGCTCTTTAACCTCCAGAAATATTCTTCCTGTTCTAAAATTTTCGATTTTTTCTTTTGGAGCTCCTTTATCCAACATCTCATTTTAAATGATAACATATGTGTAGCCATGGATTCCGCGGCGCTATCTAATTCCATTTGAATTTCCTGGAGATCATTTTTGTTCGCTTGCCTTTTTTTGAACTGCCACTCTTTTACCACCTTTCGAATGGACTCCATTTTGTCCCTAAAAGTCATTAAAAGTGGAAAAGATTCGGGAGACGACATCTCAGTCCAAGATTTTAATATGATATCATTAAACTTTGGATCTTCTAAACATGTTTTGTTGAATTTGAAAGAGTAGCCTTTTCTAAACCCCTTTCCCCTCCATCCTAGCAGAATCAGTCTATGGTCAGAAATGACAACATTCTCAATTGTTGAAAAAGGCATGCCTAATTTGTTAGTTACACTAGCATGAAGAATAAATCTGTCAATTCTCTTGGCAATATAAGATTTCTCGACTCTTCCATTTTCCCACGTCGGATGCAATTTGGGAGGGAGGATGTCAACAAAGTTCCTGCTTAGAAATTCATTTTCAATTTTGTCAGCAATGGGATCATTTTTCTTATTGATGCCCCAGATTTCGTCCATATTTAAGGTGATATTAAGGTCTCCTGCAATCAATAAAAATTCAACATCAAAAATTTATGAAACAAAAAGACTTTCCAGAATGACAATCTGTTCTTGTAGGGAGCATATATATTCAAAATATTTATTGGACATTTATGCCCCCTCATTTGTGCTGAGATGAGGATGCTCACGAGAAAACTATATGTTTTTGCTTTGATCTAGTTAGGATCCCATAACACCGCTAAACCACCTGAAAGGCCGTTAGCTTCCAAAGCGGAAATGTGCCAATAGGGGAACATCTTCCTGAAATAAGAAACTGTTACAGAAGAGGCATGCATGGTCTCTTGAATTAAAATGATTTTGGGGCTTGCTGACAGGAAAAAGTTCTTTAAGGCCGCAAATTTTTGGTCTGCCCCCAAATCTCTAATGTTCACTGATATGATGAAATTCATTGAGAAGGCTTTCCGGCGATGCTTGCTCTAAGGGGCCTTTCTTCAATCATATCAATGATGGGTATATCGATAAGGGATAGATTACTGATTCTTCTGCTTGCTCCTTCACCCCTCCCCCTGAAATGTCTATTGCCCCTATTGTTTTTCCTCCTGACCGTAATGTTACTTGCAAAATTGGGGCTTATTTGGGGAGATCTTCGATTTCCGGGCTTATGAATGGTGAGAGGCCTGAGCTCCAGATATTTCTTGCTTAAAAGGTAGTCCAGATCACTACCAATCGACTTTATAGGTGATGAAATAGGAGAGTCAACAGGGGTGGGTGTAATCAGAGGCTCTTTCCCTTTTCCAGATGGAGATTTTTTCTTAATAGGGGACGGGGATGAGGATTGAATAATGTTGACCTCCTTGCTGATGTTTATTAAAGGCCGAGGAATCGGGTGAGGATTTGGGACTTCATGATCAGAGGATGGCTCCAAAGGAGGGTTCAGAGGACAAGGAAATTCATGGTCAGAGGTTGTCTCCAGAGGGGGCATCGAAGGAGAAATTCTATACAAAGGGTCTGAATTTTTGAGCGAGGGTGGAGTTTGCTGATGATCATCAATAGACACCCTATGCTGTTTATCAGGCCTAGAAGGAGACTGGCTTTTTGGAGATGCTAATTTCTCCGATTCTGGGGAAGAGGCTTTTATTCTATAAGACTTTGCCGCGAAATGGGGGAAACCATGATGCTTTTGGCTTCTTATAGGGCACCACGAGCAATTATTGATAAGATGACCAGTGCGATGGCAAGCTGAGCATCTAAAGGGGACTCCCCAGAAATCTAACCTCTGTCTAATTTTTAACTCCCTCCAGAAGATATCAATGTGGTTTGGAAAACCACCTCTGTAAGCTTTGTCTATCAGAATCCAAGCCACTCTTTTGTATTTCTCACCTAAGCACCACGGGTCAACATAAACACACCTCCCTATGGCATTTCCTATCTCTGCTAAAGTTTCCTTTGACCATAATTCCAGGGGAAATCTGGAAAGTTTAACCCATATCAAGTTGTTGGTAGGGTATTGTTTAACGGGTTATAACCCAAATACCATCTGTGTAATGCTAGAAAACTTCTTCCATAAACCCATTGTTGCTTCATAATGGTTTTCAGGTCACCCGCACTAAGGAAATGAAAGCAATACCACCCCTTTAATAATCTAGCTGCGATAGGAACATATCCTATTAATGGTTTCCATTGCAACTCGAGCCAGCTTCTCATTTTTTGGTCATCCATCTTCGGGAAATGCCACCAGCCTATCAGAGCATTTTCCTGGAGGCTTCCTATGCAATCTGCCAGATGAGCTCTATCAATATTTATGGCTGCAGGAGGGGGAATAGTTTTCACAGGCTTTTGACATTTCCTTGAATGGTCTTCATCATATGCCCTTCCTTTTGGTTCTATCTCGATTTCACTGTTTCCTCGCGGGGACCTTACTCTATCGATACCACCCAAGTCATCTTGAAGTCCCCGAAGGGCGGATCACCATGTCATCCAGGGTGGACTGCCAATCATTTGATAGCTTGGCGTTGTCGTGGAGGGATTCCACCTGGATGGCCGCATGTATCATTGCCTCTATCGCTGATGTGTCCGACGGATAATCCATTCATAAATAGCTCACATAAACCTTATCTCATAGGTACAAGAAGAAATCCAAAAAGGATATATGTCCGACACTGTAAGCTGATAGGACGGGTGAAATCTGAATAAAATACCTGGAGAAAGAAAGTTCAAATAACTCGCGTCTAACCGAAGTACTGGGGCGAGGAAGCCTCGGGAACAAAAGGCATTTTCCCAAAAAGGAAAGATTTCAATTACGAGGCCAATTGTCCCCCTATTAAAAGATGTATGACGATAACATGAGCTGGATTATGGCAGGAAGGAAGGATATTTGAAAAATGACGGCTCCATTTATTTTAGGAATTCAGCTCTCGTCCCGATTAGGATTAAATATCCTAAAAAGCAACAGATATGGATCTAAAGGACTCTGCTCGAGAAAGTCCTGAAAAATGAATGGGAATTAAAACATTTACCACAAACCGGAATCCGGCGTCCCAGGAAAATATTTGGTCCAGAGAGACCAGGGAGGATAGTGTGGAGTGAAATGAGAGCCAAAAACTCTACTACAGTTCGAAGATCTTTCCTATCCTGAACCAAAACTTTAGTCCAGATTCAGAGCAACTCATGCCTTTCCATAACAAAGTTCTTCACGATGTTTCTTTATAACAAACTATGCAACAACACAAAACCTCATAGACACACCACCAGGGTCCTAGCTTAAAGTGAAATCTGTGCATGGCTTGGTAATGACACAATAATTTTGAAACTTTGAGACCGGAATCCATGACCAGCATGAGGATGGTTTTCCAGACATGTGAAATGCAACATATACCAGAGAATGAAAAGAAAACGTAGCTTCTAAAACAGCCAGCCTTTTTGGAATATAATTAAAGTTCAACTTCAGAAATAGTATTCACATCCAAATTTTGCTAATTCAGAAAGAACTGTGGCTTTCCTTTAACCAAAATTCTTTTAAACAAAAAAACATAACAAAAGGATCAGAAAAAACTAACCTAGAGCCACAGACAGGGCGAGGGCGAGGTGCATTTGGTAAACGAAGAAAAACATCTCGGCCAAAAAGAACCGAAACCATAAACAAAAAGATCCAGTAAAAAGCAATAATGCGGAGAGGAAAACAGGCTCACCACTGCGTTTTGAGAACGCAGGGAGTAGGAAATAGAATTCCACTAGGGACAGAAGAGCTTCAGTCAGAAAGCCAGTCGGAAGAAGGGGAAAGGAACTAAGCCTACGGCATGCAGAGCTCTTTTCTGCAACTAGGCCTAAGAGATGCAGAGCTCTATTCTGACAGATGTCATCTGATAAGTATAGTGAGAAAACATGCGCATAGCCTTCATGGAAACGCTGGCATAAAGAGACGAGATTAAGAAAAAAGCACATCCATAGGATCGCTGCTACACACCTGTGCTTAGTTTATAGCGGCAGACCACTAACTCGATCTCTGGTTGGATGTCGTTACCTGCACACCCGCTCGGCCGCCTATATTCCTAAATACAAAAATAAATCTATACAACTTTTAAGTAGTTAAATTATAAATTTAAACACTCAAAACATCCACCCAAAAAGGTTAAGAAGTTGTCTGATTAAACTACTGTCGGCTTGTTTGCCTAACAAACTTATCCGCAACCCAAGTTGTTTTACAATGGGTTCCATCGGTCCTCGCAGGCAAGGGTATAATCTGAGAAAAATAAATTTTTGGTTTTTCTTGGTTTGAATGTAATGATATAATTTTTATAATGTTCCATCGGTCTGGCAGGCCAGGGGCATAATTTGGAAAGGAGAATTTTTGGTTTTTCCTCGTTTAAATGTAATGATATATTTTTTTTATAACATTGTACTGTTTCATTATTTAAATTTCATCTTTAAATATAATAACGAATTTATTTTTTAATTTTAAATATTTAAATGTTCCATTGAAACTTTCTCAATTTCTAATTGGCTCTAGGCCAACAGAATCTATCCCAAAAAAAATAAAGAAGGGTTGCTACTTGCTTGGCATTGCATCATAACAAATGTCACTTGGCTTGCACCTTATGAATTATCAGAAATCATTCTATCGAAGTTTAAAATTTTTATGTTTTTTTATTATTTCTCAAAACACAGGTAGGATTACTGTAAATTGACTCTAAACAGGTGGGACTACTGCAAATTAACTCTAAACACCAAAATTTCTATTGCAAATCGACTCTAAAAAGGTGGGACTACTGCAAATTAACTCTAAACACCAAAATTTCAGATGCTTGAGTTAGTGATGGGACTTGCATTTATTTTGTTTGCATCCTCTTACACTACTGGGTATGGGTGACACCTCTAGAGATTTGAACATGGGTGAGACTACTGCAATTCGATTCCAAACACCAAAACTCCAAAGGCCGGAGTTAGTGATGGGACTTGCATTTATTTTATGTGTATCCTCCTACACTATGGGCGTATGGGTGATGCCTCCAGAGATTTGAACACGGGCTTATGGGTGAGGCTTCCAGAGATTTGAACACGGATGAAACTACTGCAAATGGATTCCAAACACCAAAAATCCAGAGCCGGGAGTTAATAGTAAGACTTACATTTATTTTACTCATATCCTCAGACAGAAAATTGAATACAATGTGTGAATAACAAATTGAAAACAGAAAAAACGCATACAGACAGAAAATGAGAGAAACCCTTGCTGTTCCACAGCATACCACGATGAATTTTTTGAATCTGCAAACCCAAAATAAGGAAGCGGGAAACTTCCTACTTAAAAATTTAAATAGATAATATATAGAAGCATCGTATGAAGGCAGCTTGGCCCTTCAATTCAACTCGACTCTCTACATCGTAGAACACAAAAAGCAATAACAATTGTATTCTGCTAATAACAGAAGTTCCAGGACCAAAAGCAGTCATAGCTAATAACGAAACTGCTTGGTTACAATAATAGGCTTTGCATAATATGCTTGGTTGGAAATTGTAATTGTTTAGGTATGCATATTGGAGAGTAGTCTAGATTTAGATTTAGAGTGTGAGTTCATTGTGTTAAGTATGAGTTAGTTTTAGTTTAGTTTTATTTTGGAAAAGTTAAATATAGTGTGTGTTTGTATTTTGAAAATATTTTAAGTGAGTATTTAATAAAAAACCTAAATATTATTGTATTTAATAAAATTTGTGTGATCACTGAAAATAACTATCTATATCATTTATGTATATTAATTTTGTATTTTTCTTCATCTGCGTTTTCATCAAATTGTTGTTAGAACTGGAAAATCTCGAGAACCAAAACTTGCAACCGCAACTTGCACGGCTGAGAGAGAGAGGCTGAGATAAAAAAAAATCCGCCGCTGAGAGCCGTTCTCACCAAGTCTGAGAATCCATAGGGACCTTGAAAGTTGCGGCAGGCCTCCAAGAAAAGTTAAAAAAATCCTTTGTTTGAAAACTAAAGAATAAGGTGAAGTTTAAGAGTGACATGTTTTCTTTGAGTTCCTTTTAACTCACGAGAGTTTTATTTAAAAAGTTTCTTTAAAGTTGAAGTACAACACCTTGCTTTGAAAGGCAAATCTATTTGGAAAGTTCTATGATGCGAGTATTACAAGGATTCAAAAGGCTATTCGAAATCTTTGATTAAAGTGGAGCTTTGAAAAAGTGTTTTTCTTTAATTCAAAAAGGGTTTTCAATTTTTGGGAATTTTTCCTTTTATATTTTTGATAAAAGAGAAAAAAAAGTTTAGTTGGAAAAAGAGTTTAGGATTTTGTAAAAAAAAATTTATTTGCAAAATTTTATTTTGATTTGGAAGTATGAGAGTGTTTTAGGTGAAGATTGTGTTTAATAGGGGTATAATTTGAAAATCATATTTTTTTGTGAGTGATATGGTAGGAAGCTTCATGCAATAAAGAAAGCAGTGATAAGACAAAAGAAAGACAATAGTCATGGGCTGTAAAGTGTGACTGAAATAGATTAGGAAAAGGAATTGCAAAGAAGAGGCGAAGATCGTTGACATACTTAAAGAAGTTCAGGTCGCAGCCAAGGAACCAAGAAGTTTAGTAGAAGACAGAGAAAAGATCGAGGTTGATTGGTGTAGTGTGGATCTATTACCAACTCTTCTGTTTATTTGTAAAAAAATTAAAATTTGGTCTGTTAAGATGAGAACTTATCTATGTTGCAACGATTTGTGGTATGATATTATGAGGAATGTTAACCCCCATGATGAGGCAAAAGATGCCCTGGTTTTGAGTTTCATTCAACAAGCAATAGATGAAACGGTTTTGTGAAAGGTAGAAAAAGCTACATCTTCTAAATAAGTGTGAAAGATCTTGGAAGAAGAATTTGGTGCAAGGGGGGCTACATGTAGTAGCAATATTTGTCATAGTCTATTGAGTTAGCCGCAAATCTAAGAGTAGACAAGCAAGACTTAGGGAAGACAATAGAGTTTGTAGAATCCCACTCAAAAGTGGATGATGGTCATGAAGGCTATAAAATTTAAACTCGTTATGCAGGCATGCATATGGATGAAGAATATGTAGCAAGGATTGCAGAGAAGGAAGTTGAAACCTTTGTATGTGAAGCAGAGCAAGAGCATATAAGTGCTCAAGGAATCCACTATAATATGGATGGTGCAGATGATGATGAATCCCAATGTGACGAAACACATGTGGATGATGACTACAAAGTGATATGTGCATTAGTGAATCCAGCCACAACTTATGGATTTGGTGAAGTTGAAATTGCCAATGAGCACATGCATGCTCGGATATCCCACCATAGGGTGGATGAATGTTATGTCAATAATATGTGTGCTTTCCTTTTTGAAACATGGATTGATTGTGGCAATATGGTAAGCATAATGTTTGATGAAGAATTAAAGGTTGAAGTTACCACTATCACAAAAATATATGAAGCATTTGGATCTGCTCATTAAGTTGTATGTGATCTAGTAACAACTGATGATTAAGGAGAGGTTAAAGTGATTGAAGAGTTTTTTATGAGAATATCCACTAACAACATAATAGTGGAAGACAACTTCCATGTAATGGAAAAGAAAACAGAGAAAGAAGAGGTAGAGAAGGAAACTTTCACTGAAGAGCATAATAAAGATGTTTTTAACATTGTTTTTTTAATATGTGGGTGTTAAAAATAGCATGAGAGTTGAAATTGAAAACAAGGTTATTAATAAGTTTGATGCAAATTTGAAGTTAATTGAAGAATGGATTGAGAAGCCAATTGGACAAATTGATGATAGCCTTAAAGTAGCTGTTGGAATAAAAGAATTAAATGAAATTTTGAATGAGAAAAAGGAGCATGATTATGATTTTACATGTAAGCCTAATGATGAGCTTGAATGTGTAGAGTACAAGAAAAAAGAAGCAGTACCTGAAGATGAAATTGAAGAGAAAAGATGGACGCTTCTAAAGACAAAGATGAAAGAATTGAAACAATTTTTCAGCAATGGAGTCAAGAAGAGATAAGATTCCGCTATCAAGAAAAATGACAAAAAGAAGATCAGGAATATGAAGTGCAAAAAGAAGAGAAAAGATCTCAATTTGAAGATGAACATTTGTGGAAACAATCCATGTTTGAACAAATCGTTAAAGAGGAATTTGTAGAAGATAGAATCCTATTTTTTTCAGAACAAATACAAGAGAATTTAAAGAAAATTGTAGCAACAACAAACTTAAATAAATATGGAGCCTACAACGAGAATGGGCAACAGAGAATGAAGCAATTTTGAGGATATAAAATTTGGAATAAATGAAAAAGAAAATCCAAAATTGTAAAAGTGTTGAGTCACTGTAAACCTAGTTGAGACTTAGACCAACAGGCATGTTTGAGTGATGATTGAGTCAATTTCTATTGTAAGCCTAGCATGCGCAGTTGAGTTATGTTGATTCATATGGTCGTACTTAAGGTGGGTGTTGGAAATTGTAATTACTCCTGCATGAAAAGTGGTCTAAATTTAGAGTGTGAGTTAACTGAGTCAAGTATGCATTAGTTCGAGTTCAGTCTTATATTGGGAAAAGTCAAATATAGTGTGTAGGTTTTAACCCTGTACATAAATTACCTGAAAACGAATTCAAAATCACAGGAAAAATAAAAATGCGATAGCATAACACATAAAACACATATACACAGAGATTTCCCACTGGATCCCAAAACCGGGACTACCAGCTTGATTTTTCATTA
>APFE030043342.1:0-19085 GCA_000404065.3 Pinus taeda | reverse complement strand
AGAAGATTGAGATGACTTGCAGTAGGTGGTTTTCACCCACATTGGGTTTCCACCTTATATCATGGTGTTCATGTGTGTGACTTATGTGTGATGATCTGTTCTATTTTACTGCATCTGTTTACTGTTAATATGGTTGATAATGTTATAATGCACTCATTAAGGATCATCTAACTGAATCATAAGAAGTTGTGGAAGTAGCATATATGAATCTGAATATGGAAATGAAAAAGTATTATTGATGTGATAATACTGATTCACCCCCCCTCTCAGTATTATTTTATTATTTCCAACAAGCTTTATACTTGTTCTTGTAGACCCACTTGCAGCCAATTGGTTTGGTTCCCAATGGAGGATCAACCAGCTTCTAAGTACCATTCTTTATCAAGGCATCATACTCCTTTTGCATTGCTTCTTTCCATTCATCATGAGAAGAAACTTCTTTTAAGGAAGTTGGTTCAAAATTTGTAAAAAAATTCAATTCACAATCTTAAGAAACATCCATATCAACAGGAGAATCAAAGTCATCTACATCACCTCCATTTTTTAGGGTTAGATTTCTAGTTCCTGTCTTCCCAACCTCATCAGGATGAACACTTTCAAGTGTCTTTGTCAGCCACTTTGGGGGACCTTTCTAAGATGGTCCAGGTTGCTCAGTTGATTGAGTTGGGACTAAATCAAGATTGAGTCTCCCAATTTTGTCAATCACATCACTTAAAATACCGTTCGTTGTTGGAGGTTCATGTGGGGCAGAGAGTGCTTCACTAGAAGATTCCACAGGTTGATCTAGTATAGGAATCCCCCCTTCAAGATGTGGAATCTGATTATCAAATTCTTGAAATGATTTTGCATTTGCGAATCTATCCAAGCGATCAAGTTGCCACTCAACAACATTGTCAGTTTTAGATGATTCAAGAAAGATTACATCTCTAGATACAACAATTTTTTTATTGAATTCATCATAGAGATAGTATGCTTTGGAGGTGTTTGAATACCCTAGGAAGATACACTTACGAATTATTTCACCAATTTTGTTTCTATGTACCTTTAGTATCAAGGCATAACATGTGGAACCAAGGACCCAAAGACCCTGAGATGCTTTACTGAAGGAAAGTGTCCATACCATATTTGATAAGGAGTCTTGCTTCTAATAGCATTAGATGGACATCTATTCTTTACATATATAGCACATAGAACTGCATCAATCTAAAACATCAATTTTACATTTTTGAAAAACATCATGGAGCGCACCATATTTAAGAATGTCCTATTCTTTCTTTCAGCTACTTCGTTCTGTTGGGGATTACAAGGCACATTTTTTTGATGTTTGATCCCATGTTGGCGAAGATAGTTTCCAAATTCATTTGAAGCGTATTCTTTTCCATTATCGGTGCGAATAGAACCAATATGAGATTGTGCATCATTTTCAACCCATGTATGAAAGTTCTTGAATGTTTGAAAAGCATCAGATTTGTTCTTCAATAAATAAACCCAACACATTCTGGTCTAGTCATCAATAAATGTCATCATATATTTATTTCCATTTGTAGAAGGAATAGGCATTGGACCACATAAATCTGAATGAATGAGTTAAATTTTTCTATGTTCTCTAGAATATGAATCATGAAAAGAATGTTTTCTATGCTTTCCTAGAATGCAAGCATCACATTGCTTAAGTTTCCTAGGAATTGTAGGCAAACCAGTAACACCATTTTTCTTCGAAAAGCGGAGGTTGTCATAGTTCAAGTGTACAAATCTAGCATGTCATAACAAAATTGATGGAAATGTACCTTCATCATAATGAGAATTGTATGAAAAATTTTGTGCACGACTAAAGGTGTCGTGTAGCTTGAGAAACCTTTCTTCTTTTATCCTTGTCATGACAAGTGAGTGGTCTGATGCTTTTCTTACCTCAACATTGCCATCAAAAATGTGAATGGAGTGTCCTTGTTGGAAGATGTGGATCAAGGACAACAAGTTTCTCCTCAAGTGTGGGAGATATAAAACATGATGCAGAAGAAAGTCTAGAAGACTAGGAAATTTAAGCCTGATTATGCCAAGCCCCAATGGCTTGAGTTTTGATTTGTCTACAAAGTATACTACTCCAACAACATTGTTGATAAATTATTCAAAACAATATCTTATAAAATTCATGTGGGAAGTTGCTCCTCAATCAAGCAACCAATCATTTTTCCAAGAGGCAAGTGAAGCATTAAATAAGTCTTCATTTACTCAAATATTACACTGTGCCACAACATAGTGAGCGGATTCAGGTGCTTTACCTTTCTCTTTCTCATTAGTTTTACCTTTGGGTTGGCTTCTCTCCTGCTCAATTCTATCCCAAGGAAACTTGCACGTGGATGCATCATGTGATCCATCTCTTTTGCCAACATATGCAATGTAAATCTGACTTTTCTCCTTGAGAGTGTCTGCCCCCCCACCTCTGAAATTTCTTCTTCCTCTTCCTCTTCAACCACCTCTTCATCTAGAAGAATCTTGAGCAAGATTCTTCTCCCTATGTGCAAGACACAGAGCCTCTTCAGAAGACTGAGGAGTTGTCTTCTTCCCAAAAGCTTTCTCTCTTTCCGCAATTTTTTTCACAAGGGATTCAAAGGTAATATCTTTGAGGTTTCCATTTGCTTGCAATGACTCAAGATAATCTGAGTAAGTGGGAAAATTCTACATACTTTTGGAAAACACTGGAAAAATTATTTTCCAACGGTCTCCAGTTTTCCAGCGTTTTCCAGCATTCTCTAGTTGTGCCACCCTTCCAACACACAATACACAACACTTCCTAGAATCACATGACCATTCTGCGCAATAACTTGCTCCAGTCTTCATAGTAGGAAAATCAATGCCTTAATGAAAAAAATTGACGCTTCAACACTCTCACTGCATTTAGACTAGCGAATTCAATAATGCATGGAATCTTGCAGGGGTAAGACAGAGAAATCACTAGTGCAAGTATACAGGATGCAGAGAAGGTGACAGTTCTGGAAAAATAGGCAGAACATGAGGGAGTTACAAAGGTAGGAAAGCTAAAGTTAGAACTGGCTCTGATACCATGTTAGGCCAGGAGGTAACTCCTCAAATGAGATTATATTATTCATTTAGGTTGTTCATTATTATATACATGAGGGAGTGACTGTTCAGTTTCATCCCCTGATGAATCTCCATTTTCTCTATTATTTATTTACATTATTTACAATTTTTCACCCAGTCCCTATGATTAGATGTCAACAAATACAACTTGACAAAAGCCATTTATGATAGTTGTTGTTGCCTTCTCTAGATATATCCCCCTCTAGAAATAGAATAACTGATATTCCCCAATTTCTGAGGTACTTGCTTCATGTTCAATATGGGCTATTGGGTTCTTCACATGGAAAAGGTTGCAAATATTAGATGTATAATGTAAACAAGCATGCAATTCAAGGATTTTCCTAAAGTCTCTTGGGTGAATAATAAAACACCATCTACTTAAAACATTATATATGGTAGTAAGAAAAACCTACCCAAGATCCCACTTAAGAATTCAAAATGTTGCAAATAGGAGATGTCTTAAACAATATCAACTATTTAATTACATAATCCCACCAATATAAACAAATATTTAAAATGTTGAAAAGTGTGAAAAAAATGGAGTTGGAATATTACAATTATGTCACGGTAGATATAGCTATGTAAAATGTAACTTCTATATAAAAAATGGAGTTGGAATATTATAGTTACATTACGTGAAATGTAACTTCTATATAACATTCTAAATATTATTTTTCAATCATTTAAGTGACTAACATATTTTATTTTATTTTATTTTATTTCTTATTTATTTTATCTTAGGTTGATAACTTGATACTCCACCAAAAACAACATTGAATTTGTTCTTCACCAACTAAGGGAAAATTTTAAACCAATGTGAAAATGCTTACTCATTCCCCTGCCATATTTCTGATATTTTATTTGTGTGTGGATTTAAGCTAGTGTAATGTAACTTCTAGATATTTGACAATTTAAATGTAAAAACTTAGCCAGATTGAAGTTATATAATTAACATTGGCATAATAAGATACCATATGCATGAGTTGTAAGTAATATGATGTTTACATGTTATATCAAGACAAACTTTTTCTCATCTCATTAACCCTTATCTTATAGTTGGTGATGGATATAACCTTTAAGATTATGAGTCATCATTGTCATATCTTATAGTTAATGATGGATATAGCTTTTAAAAGCATCAACCTTGTTTGTTATTTTATGTACAGTCAATTTAAATGGAAATTCTCATAATGTTATTCAATATTATCTTGTACAACTGGAAATAAATGTTGTGGGGATGGTGTTTCTAGTGATTTCAAACCTTTTTTTTTTTTTTTTCCGAGGAAAAAGGCGTCATTTTATTGATGAAAACAAAATTACATGTTGAACTAGCTAAAAATCCACATCATCAAGTTAGAGACCAAATGATAAACAGAAACGAGCAAAAAAAAGATAATATACATGATGGGAAAAAGCTAAGATTTTCTCCCCTTCTTTTTGTCAACCCTTCGCCATTCCCCTTGGGATGGCAACAAAGAGACAAGTGCAAGTTGATTCCCTACATCCATTTTGGCATTGTCCTTTTCTGAGTCATAATTATCGAATGAGTGAATATTCTTATTCCCACTGATGTCCCCATCATCAGGAAAGCAGTTTGCTTGCACCCGGTGATTCCAGGATTCTATTGGGTCTTGTGGCATTCCCCCCTGTGTTTCAGGTTCCATTGGAGTCTGGTTATTCCCCATTGGTGATGGTTCATCCACAACTTTGTCCTCCTCCTCTTTAGGTTCCGGTGGGGCATACTGCCATCCTTTGGGTTGTTTCCCAATACTCTTCTTTCTTTGAGTGCCTTTTTTAGCTTCTGGACACAAGTTGTGCAAGTGCCATGTTTTCCTAGAATTCCTACATCTGAAAGCTATGTTCTCATAATCTAAAATATGTGTCCAAATATGCTTGTTATGGATTAGGCGGATGTTTTCCGATAGGCCTTTGTTGAGGTCTACTTCAACAAAAATACATGCATAAGTTAAAACCCTTTCCTCTATTCTTTAGGAACCAGTCTTGATAAACTACCCAAAACTGTTACCAATCCCTGCAAGAACCCCATCATCCGAGAAATGGAGGGAAAGATTGTGCATCCAAACCCAAACTAGCATTCTAGAAACCACCATGGTATTTGCATCGAATTTAGGAAACCAGGGAGTTGTGAAAAGGCTAGTCGAACCCCAAAATCATTGTCCTTCCTGAAGGATTAAATCTCTAGCCTCAAGTGATGGGAATATTATAATAAATAAACCTTTAGAATAAAGATGTATTTCACACTCTAGAGACCAGTTATTAAGAATCCAGTGGAAAATTTCTACTGGTTTTGGTCAGAAGCAATTGAAATGACATATAATGGCTTGGGATTCAAAAGGGTTGCAATGCTCATCAGTTTCTGGCATGTCTAATTTTAGTTCTAGGGTGTAGCTCAGTTACTCCACTATGTATGGGCTCAAAGCATTCCCCACCTATTTGGTTGGTTCTGTTACTAATTTTTTCCCTTGAAGTATATTCTTGAATGACGGTCCCCCATTTGTAAGTTTCTGTTTTGTTCCTGTGTCTTTTGCAAAGCTGCTTCCCACTCCCCCATTTGCATTTTTTGTTTTATTTAGGTGTTGCTGATCTTCCCCTGAGTCTTATATTGAGTATTATTATGGAATCTAATAAGATATGATATTCCAGCAAGAGATGGTTATCTTGTAATATTCTGCCTCTATATAACAAATTTTGTTTATTCACAGGGTATCCAGTCTTTTGTGTGATGCATTGTTTCAGTAGCATCACACTGTCTGTTGTGTTTACCCAAAATAATAATGAGGTCCCAACAGGGGTACTTACTAGCTGATTAGACCCAAAACCTTCCTTGTTTCTGTAAGGCAGGACTGCTTTGGGTATTGCTTTTTTCCCCAAGCTTTGTTTTTACTGATGCAGGAAGCATGTGTCCCTTGCATTTTATTCTGGATTTCCACGGAGTAGAGACTGTTTTGGTGCCCCAGAAAAAATAGACTAGAATCTACCAAGCATATGCCGCAATCATACGTAGCTAACAAAGCAAGAGCAAACCAGTCACGGACGCCCCTATGAGCAGCAAAGGCAAGAACCCCCAGATGCCTGCTCTGCAGTAGAAAAGCATGGACCAAGCCAAGAAACCAAAGCTCTGCACCATTATTTTTCCAACAAATAGTCCCGTGGGGATAAATAACTAGTGACTCTGCTACAGGATCAAAACCCCCACCACTATAAGGCTCCCTAGTCTCTTGTCAAGGTAGGAATAGAGGAAAATCTGTTAGGAAGGGAAAAAAAAAGGTCCCATCCATGACCATAGTCACTCTTATGGGCATTCTCTCCTTGACCAGGGACCCCGTAAATTGCAGCAAGGAACCCCAGGCTCTTAGTGGCGCAATTCAAGATGAAGCTAGGAACTGAAAACCTAGTCTACGCTCTATCGAGCATCATTTTTTCCCTAGAAATCGATTTTCAAACTTGTTTTAATTACTTAAATTTAGCCTATTTAAAAATAAACTGGGGTGGCTTTTCTAGTGATTTTCAAAATTGCTTTAATTACCTAAATGTATCCTATTTAAAGTAAATAGTTGCACTAATTATCTTATCTTCAAGTCAACAAATTTGCTTGAGGGCATATTCATGACTTTCACCATCTCTAAAAATTATGAAATATTAGTAGTATCTTGCACTAAATAGACAATGTTGCCATATAATATTTTATTGTGTATTTTACTCTGTGTCCCAAATTTATTGATATTTTATGATTCTCGGTTTCAATTTCCATGCTAACACTGGATTCATCATGCCTGCTAGGATTTTTAGTTGTGCACACATCATATTTCTCACTCTAATTGTATAAAAAAACAGAGTGTGCATAATGACATGTAGTGACATGTGGGTGTCTATTTTACTCAATGATATGCTTGATTTTTTAACCCATTCCAATCCTGCCACAATGAAATTAAGAGAGACAAGGATACACGAAGGACTATCAATAAATGAAATTAGAGAGTTTAGAATGCAACTTAAATTGTACCTGAAAGTAATGATATGTGTTTGAAGCTGCCTGGTCATTGATGAGCATCGAATCACACTATGAAAAATTCCTTGCATTACGAGAATTTGGTTGCACCTACACTAATCCTCTATAGTAGCTCCTTGATTTTCATATAGATATAATTTTAGAAACAATCATACCCCTACAATTCTTTCCTATATGGATCATCTTTGTCCCCCCCCATTGATAGTTATTTTTCTAGGCAACAAAATATAACTCTCTAATTGCATCATCGACTTTCAAAACAATGCTTGAGTGTTTCCAGGTGATTTTCAAACTAGTCTCTACTCAGGTCCACAAAATCCTTGATTTGTCTCCATCGCACAAACCTTTTTTCGTAATAAAATTGTAAATCCCGTATTCCTCATCCCCGACATACCAATTCTTTATAGTTGAATATTTTATCATTGCTCCCTCGGTGCAATATAGATCCACTATTGTGGCATGGAGACGATTGGTGTTATAAAATGGTCTAGTGCATCCTTCAATATATGTCACACAATTCCTCTCACCTCACAGAACTCCTCTCATATACAACGATAAGAGTCCTCTCAAGCTTCCTGGTCTCCATCTCATTCATCCTAAAATAAGTGGATATTTCCATGGGTGACAAAGTTTTCTTGGGGATTTAATAGAATGAGTTAACACTAAAAAAAAAAATACAATGCAGCATAATATTTATCAACAGGAGGAACAAAATTGCCAAACTACTTACTAACTAGATCAATATACTCCTGAATTACCTCTTATAACGAATAAAAGACAACCTCAATTTCCTATAGAGTCTACCTATGCATGGTAGCAATGAAAACATTGTAAAAAATAACATATACAACAAACTTGGTCAATCTCTTCTTCTAGTCAAGGGCATGCCCATCTTTTGAAAAGTATCAAGTAGGTTAGGGTCCACCTCATCTAGGCTCCTCTTATTCTTCTACTCTCTTTGTTTAGGTTCAGAATAATAGCAAATCTCTTGGAAATTGATGCATGGGCAAAAGTTATCAGTTCATTTGGGTTCTTCCATTTTTAATCATTGTCTGTAAGAATTGAGTCTAAATTGCAAAATCCATTCACGTTCCTTTTTTTAAGTGAAATTAACATAATCTTTGGAGAGTTGTAAGGTTTAATGGATCTAAGTATATTCTACTTAAAATATAGTAACATGGTTTAAAACTGTAGGCATTGAGATCAAAATCTAAGGATGAAATAGAAAATATTTTATGTTCATGATTACAAGAAATTTTAATTTCATTTAACAAATTTTGAGGAAGGTTTAGTATTTGTATCCTACCAGAAAATTTTCTTGCATCACTCGAGCCCTTTGCATTTGGGCATGTTAGAGCTCATTACACAAAGAAAAAATAAAATTTCATGCGTTCTGACCCTAGAAAAGTTAGGGAGGAGCAAAAACTTATCTATACAATAAGGATATGCGAAATTATTACTTGTCCATTGTCTTTTGATGAATTGTTGGCCACAATCAAGATTTACATTATCATAATCATTAAACCCTTACAGTAAGGACATGCAAAATGTCATTGTCTTTTGATGAATTGTTGACTGCAATCAAGATCTGCATTATCATAATTATTAAACCCTCAACTCTAGATGAGATTTATTATTTGATAATATAAACCCTTGAAATTGTTTACCCATAAGAAAGAAGTCATCTTTAGTAAAAAGGAAGAACTCTCTAGAGTCCAAATTCATACCCATGCCAAAATGGGCAAAATCTCCACGTGCAATGACCTTTCCCTTCCTCCATCTAATCATTGAGGCTCTCCTAAGGTGATTCTGATGCAAATTCCTTCGCATGCAAACTTCAACTGGCTTTCGAAACCGATGAAATCCATATATCACGTTGAAGGTCTTCCTTCTTCTGGCATTTCCACACAGATATCAACAACACAAAGAAAAATGTAGTGCTACAATGTTATGTTATAATCTGTGAATATTTTACTTGAACCCAAGGCTAAACTAGAAATGAAAAAGAAAAGAAACATTTATAATGGAAAAAGTAAAAGAAATATTTATAATATAAAATAAAATATATAAATTGAAATTGGCTAGAATGATTTATTTTTAATAAGAAATTTTTATTTTTGGGTAAAACCCTAAATTAAAAAGAAGAAGAAGTTAAAAATGATATTGGAATGAGTCTAAACATTTAAATATGGCCTCAAATAATAACAAAAAGTTAAATTAATAAAGAAAATAAAATTCAATTTGTTATATTTTGATTTTCTTATGAAGTTGTGAATAAGATTTTTTACAATACTATGCGCCAATACCATGGCTTATCAATACTGCAAGTCCAAAAACCATAGCTTATTTCACAACCAAAACTTTTTTATAACAATATGACAAGATTCTTAACTATGCATATTCACGCACACATTAAGGTAGATATTATTAACTTGTTAAAAATAGCCTTTATTACAATACCATAGGGTCAATACGATGGATTATCAATACCACATGCCCAAAAAACATAAATTATTTCACTATCAAAATATTTAATAAAAATATGACAAGTTTGTTAACCATGGATATTCACTCTCACTTTAACATGGATATTAACTTGTAATAGACTTTGTTACAATACCATGGGCCAATATCATGGCTTATCAATACCACATGCCAAAAAACCATAACTTATTCCATAGTAAAAATATTTTATTTTCATTTAATTTTACAACATTTTTTTTGAATGAATCCTAAAGGGAAAATGTTACAATTTGAGATATATCTAAATCCTCTATCCTCATGACTACTAAAAATATTCCCATAAAAATTAAATTAAAGTTTTAATAAAATTAGCTAAGATGGATCTATGCCGGTTATTATAATATATATTATATATATATATATATAATATATATATATATATATATCATAACCGGCATATAGATCCATCTTAGCTAAGGATCCAAGGAATGAGAGCAAGAAAATTGACTAATTATAGTAGATTAAATATAGTGCATGATTTTTTAAGGTTTTTCATTATTTTATTTTCTTTGACATGATTGATCCAAAATATAGGTTTAATATTTTACAACCATTTAAGTTTTTTTAATTTATATAATTTCTTAGACACAATACAAATTGATCAAATTTTATAGAGAGTTGGGGAGGGGGCGGAGAGAGAGAGGGAGATAGTGAAAAAGTTGGAGGGTAGAGAGAAAGAGAAAGAGAGAGTGATGGGGGGGGGAGAGAGAGTGAGGTGGGAGAGAGGGAGTGAAAGGAAGGAAGAGAGAGGATAAAGAGAGAGAGAGATGGATTTTGAGTGGGAGAGAGAGGGAGGAAAGAACAAATAAATAGAGAGATAGAGGTGGAGAGAGAGAGGAGTGAGAAGGGAGAGATGGAGAGAGAGTGAAGGGGAGAGGAGAGGATAAAGATAGGGAGAGAAGGGGAAGGAAGAGATGGATACATAGATATGGAGAAGGACCGGGAGGGGCGAATATAGTGATAAAGTTGGATGGAAGAGAGAGAGGGGGGGGAGTGATTTTTGGGAGAGAGATAGAGGGAGGTGGGAGATAAGGGATAGAGAGGAAGGAAGATAGAGATGAGAAGAGAGAGATGGAATTAGAGGGGGTAGGAGAGGGAGGAAACAAGAAAAACATAGAGGGAGAAAGGTGGAGAGAGAAGGGTGACAAGGGAGTCATGGAGAGAGAGTGAGGGAGAGAGGAGAGTGGGGGCGGAATAGAAAGAAGGAAGGAAGATAGAGATGAGAAGGGAGAGATGGAATTAGAGGGGGTAGGAGAGGGAGGAAACAAGAAAAACATAGAGGGAGAAAGGTGGAGAGAGAAGGGTGACAAGGGAGTCATGGAGAGAGAGTGAGGGAGAGAGGAGAGTGGGGGCGGAATAGAGAGAAGGTTATAGATAGAGAGCGAAAGAATGGGAAGACAGAGATAGATAGATAAGGGGAAGAGAGGGAGAGAGAGGGTGTGTATGTTTAGGGGTGAGATAAAGAGAGAGAATAAAAAAGAGACACAAATAAAAATATAGACATTATATAACCAACCTAGATCCATATTAACCCTATAAATATCAAGTGACAAGAGGGATCCAATCTATCGAGGTGAAAATATTTCCTCAAGTTTTTCACTAGAAAAAAAAAGTTTGCACCTCAAGGGATTGGATCCGTCTCAACGCTTGATAGATCCAGGGTTAAGATGGATCTAGGTTAGTTAATATGAAATTAATGTAGTTTTTATTTGATATTATAGTCTTAAAAATTAAACTTGCTCTTCAAATTAATTTCAAATTGGAACTATATCCAATTAGATTCAATGAATAAATCTTTTAAAAATACATAAAAAAAAAATTATTATTAAAAAATATACTTTACTTTTAAAATTATAAATTATCAGAGATAAGTAATGCAAAGTTGGATGACCTATACACCATGTGAAGATGAAGATGTGTTTAAGGAAGGATAACCTTTCAACCAAACTTTAATGGTCTTTCAATCCCCTATCACTTGTAAGTTTAGATTGCTTGACACAATTAAGATGACTAACATAAAAAACTGAATTGTATTATTGTAGTACTTGTTAGGTAGTTGTGTTTTTGTTTTGATACTAAATTAGTCATTCATGTTAGTCATTTTTAGTTGTATTACTTATTAGCTAGTCACATATTTTAACCCGCAACTAAATTAGTGATTTATGTTAGTCGTTTTTAGTTCGGTCACTTGAGATTTCTCATTTTTTGTAGTATTTCACTTGGAAAAGTTGTGGTGACAAACGTTTTTAGTCCCCTAGTCACTAATTTCTCATTTTCTACTAGTGGGAGTTATAGATGGCCAAGAAAGGAGGAGAAGTGGTTACAACATCTGCCCTAGAAGAGTTCAAGAAGGAAATACTAAATGAAATATTATCCCTTCAGATAGTCATGCGGGCATTGTATTCCATGTTTGGTACCATGAATAAGGTAGTTTTCCATCTCAACGGTTGGCAGTAACAATGTGCTAGGAGAGCACATATCTTGTCAAACATGCATACTACTATTGAATACATGTAAACATGGACAATGAGATATAAGGGATCCCTGTTACCCTTGCCCAAGATGGTGAAGCCCTGAGTGGTTGAGCTGAAAGCGTGCACCAGAAGTCAGAGCCAGAACTCTGAAGAGATCCCATAACTCATCACTAGTTCGTAGGCTTCCCATGCACGTGTATTTAGGAGTATGGATGTTGTTGTGTGTGCACGTGTGATCCCATCTATTGGGACACTCATCGAGGGAAATAAAAAGGCACAAGTCTGACTAGATCTTGACTCATACTTTGACGAGTTGATGCGCATAGCCACTAGCCCAGACTTAGTGATCAGTGTAGACACCATGTACTAGTATGTCATTGGTCTGGACACGCTCAAGACAATTATGTGCATGTTATTAGATAAGTTGGATAGAGGGGCTAGAGCAGTGTATCCAGATGCTACAAAGGCAAGAGTTCGGTTCTAGAAATATGTCACCATAGAGTACACAGACACCATTGCGGACTACCGAGCTTGGCACTAGTTCACTACTGTCGACCACTATGAGGATGTCGAAAAGCTGGTATTGCCACAATTGTCCAAGTCACAGTGATGTATTCCATGGATTGATCAAGCCTATTTTGTCTCACATGTGTACATGTGCAGATTGTATGTAATGTCTTGTCAAGTGGAAGTTCAAGTGTCGATATTTGGATGTAACAGTCATAAAGTAGATGAAGAGTTATGAGGGTAGATGAACAGTCACAAAGGGGAATGTCAAGGGCCACCCCACCCTTTGTTATATATAGTCCCTCATAACTCATTTTATGGGTTTTTGGTTAACCAAGCTTCTGATAAGAGTATCTTTGAGAAAGCTTGGAGAGTATTGTAACAAGCCTTGGCTTCTCGACTTTGCAGAGCTAGTAAATATCTTTGGAGGAGCAGGTGGCAGTGATTATCACGTTCCGTTGTCAGAACTAGTGGTTGGTCATGGTTGTATTGTATGATTAGAACTTTCACTTCTTAATATAACAAATCCATCACATTTCATGCATATGTTGTAATGTATTTCAGCTATCTTATTTACTCTAAATGATATATGTATATGTTTTCTTACGCATGCATGTGTAGATATTTTCTGTAGATGTATGTATGAATCTTACTAAAATGTGTTGTTGGTTTAACCATCACTTTGGATTGCTAGCTTACTTTCCTTCTAGTTTTTGATGCATCTTTGCTCATGTGTTCCCTTCCTAACTCCATTCTTTCATAGGTTTCCAAGGGGTACACTCACCTGACCCTTCGTGTGTTAGAATCGCTCATGCACCTTCCTTGAGTTGCCACATATGTCATACCCTTCCTACCAATAGGGACACCTTACTTGCCTCTGTAGGCAACAACAGTTAAGGCAATATTGTACGACCCACTGCTGAGACTCCTACACCAAACAGTTTGAGGTCTAGTTGAGACTTCTTATCGGGGAGATCCCTTGACATGTTGCAGGTCCAAGACCATCAACATTTTTGGCACTAAAATGAGGGCCAAATGACAAGTTATGCCCTCTCATACTATTTTAAACCTTTGCAAATCTATCATAGATTCTGTTACACTCACCCCTCCATGATGTTTTTCACATGCTGAACCTCTCAACATCATAAGGGAGTTTTTTGATCTCTTGTCCGAATTCACATATGATGGTGAAGATGAAGTAGCCTAACCTATTTTCTGAGAAGAATTCTTTGCCATGCTTGACAATGTAGATGAATGTTTTGATGAAGAGGCTATTTGGGAAAATTAATTGCTTAATAAAAACAACTAATTACCTGGACATTAATTGTCAACTGGAGGAGCGTATTTTTATTTCAATGCAATGAGAAATATATATGCATAAAAAATACCAACATATAACACTGGTTCTATATGATTGTGTTCTATACTCTCAAACGCATTGAACAAGAAATAAAATGTAAGACTTGAATAATAAAACTAAAATTAAAAAGAAGAAAGTAAATGACAAGAAAAACAATTATGCTAATCACACCACTTGAATCATTGCTAAATTAAACCACACATTTTTGAATGGGAAATTTAATCTATTGAACCCAACATAATTCAAACACTAATCTAGAGAAGTAAATTAAATGAAATCTGGAAATTCGATGAAATAACAAATCTGGAAAATGAGGCAAACAACAAATTAGTTAAAAGGAAGGAAATCTGATTTAAGGAATGAAAATTGGAATTCAAATAAACAAAAACATATATAGACTAACTTACATGTTCAAGGTAGCGGTCCCAACTGCCCAAGACTCAGTTTTGCCTTGAGAAATAACTCAAATCAAATTATAGATAACAAATGTAGAATTCAATGGACAACTTCCTTCATTAAATGATCTCTGAGAAATAATTACAACAGAATGAAACTCTTAGCTTTGCCTCAAATTCCACTATTTTTCATCCTCTCCCCTCTCATATCTTATCTCTTCTCCTACATCCTATCTAATAATTTTCCATCTCCTATCTCCTAATTATCCCCTCATTATTTTCCCTCTATTTGATCTTTGTTTCATTTAAATACACAGAGAGCAAAGGGAAGTTACAACAAAGTTGATTACGAAATGATATTCATTACAATTTTGGATTGATTAAATAATCTCAATAAACAAGATCAAACCTGAAATATCTTCCCATCACGATTCAGTTGGAACAATTCAAATCTGGTATTGCAATTGGGAGAATTTGGAAAATGGCTGCAACAACAAATCTGAGAAAATCACCTTCGGAGAACCTTGTGTTTCTCTCAATCCAAGCCGAATTTTGGAAAATTGCTTGATATAAAACTAATTTCCTTTGTTCTGCACAAAATTCATGCCTCATAGTTTCAAGATTTGCCTTCATTTGTCTGGAAAGTCCAATGAAAAGTTGTCACTTCTTATCCCAACGAATTTCTGAGTTGGAATATTTGATTATGAGCTGGAAATCAAATTTGCAATCTAGAAAAGGTCTTGGAAGCTAAAATCGTGAGTGATGTTATACTTTTTTTATTAATAAACCATCATTGGAAAAATAATCCATAATAATCTTCAATATATTAGAAATAAAGAAGAAAAAATAGTATTTATTCATAAGAGCATAAATAATTATAAAATGGAATTATATGATAAATTATGATAAATGATGTGATAAAGAATGGCAGAAACTGATGAAATAGATGTTAAAAAGTGATAATAATAAAGAAAAATTAGTGGCCCAACATACCCCCAAATTGAATATGTTGCATGCCCTCATGTAACCCAAAGCCTCTGTATTAACGAAGCTATAATACAAAAATGTTCATCCCAACTCATGAAATTGATGGAACAAATAACTTCTTCCTCAAATAATGAATATTCAATTTTAGTATTCTTGATGAAGGCACAACAATTTTCACATTGACTTTCAACTATATGTATATGAAGTTGCAACAAAATATGATATAAGTAATGAAAAACTTTATTAACTATTTTCTCCAAAACTACAAACTAGATTTTGCTAAAATTTTGTGAGAAGATTTCTACTATGTTAATGCTTCTCTAATCCAAAAATCAGATCGTTTTGATGCACGGATCATGAGATAAAATCAAAATGGTTGTAGGTGACAGTCCATGATTTCTAAAATTTTAATGATACATTTTTGCTGTCCAAAAATCACAAGAATTTAGTTCATAGTTTTAAAGATATACACAAATCAATTTCTGCACTGTATAAAAATGAAATCTTATGCCTTAAATGAGAAAGAAGGTAGAAAAAACCCATCATGTGTAACAATTCCTCCCCCAAACTAGAGAATTAGCATGCCCTCGTGTAATACTAGAAAACAAATTGAGGTGGTTGGTACAATCGTCGTTGAAATCTATGCTTGGTGTAAAACAACATGGAATAAGGGAGTTTTTGAGAATGAATAAGGAGATCGATGGATGATGACATGGTTATAATAAATAAATGAATGTAAGTAACGCTACCCCAAACTAAAATCTTCTGTCTCTGAAAAATGGGTAGTGGTAATGATGTGGAACGAATGATGATAAATAATGCTCAATGGTTTTTCATGAAATTATCCTAAACTTTTAATAAATTAGAAACTTATGTTATTTTACCCCAAGTTTTACATCTGAAAAAATGTGGAATGACATGTATGGACTGGAATTCTTTGAAGCTAATGTAGGCTGAGTTGATGTTGAAAGTGATGCAAAAGGTGGAAGCCATGCAAGCACATCATATCTGAACAATTGTTCGCATCCACAAGTGTTATAGACATATTTGGGCACTGCAACTCCAATCATATATATCAGTAAACCAAGGGCTCTTTAACCCCTAAAAGTGTTGTTTCATACCCTAAAGGATCATGGTCAACTGATTACATCATTTCCCAAAAGTTCCACCTGTAAAACCACTAAGAACTGGCCAAAACTGGACCATACTGATTGCTCCATGGTCAAGGTGTGATGCATATTGGTTGCTACACTATCTAGGTGCAATGCATATTGAAGGAGCCTTTTGTGGGGTGTGATGAGAGAAAAGAGACAAATGGCAGAGACAGTTTGCTAAGTGGACGCTCATAGAATCTTCTCGAAACTTCTCCTGTGACACTTGCCTCTTTCTATTTTCCCAGGGATGAGTAAGGGATCAATGAAATCTCCAAGTTGAACTAAGAACTATCAATGAAATGACACTAATAAAAAACCCAGAGCTAACTCACCCCCTTACAAGACATCTATATATGGATCCCTCATCTGAGAGATCTAAAGGATGGAATTTTGTAATTTGTAAGGAAGTGTTGTTGGTTTCTCTTTTAGAAGGAACATTGTATTGTTGCGTGATCTTGCTTTTCATGAGGTGAAGAGGGCTTTGATGCTAGGAGGATGATGTTGGATCAAACAGTTGGGTTGTAATCCTTTCTTCTACTATTAATAAAGATATTTGAGTTTTCCTCCATATAATCGTGTATTTGTGAATCTTGTTATTTGTAAATGCAATTGTATGGTCAATGTATTTATGATTTTGCATTGTTTATGACATTATAAATCGAGATGCTTTGATGGTGCTTTGTTGCTTTGCCTATACAAGCATTCTCTAAAGTGGGACAAGTGGAAGAGGAGTGGCAAGCTCTATCAAAGGAGAGAGGAACAAGCAAGGAGCCAAGCGGAAGATTCAAGTTGGTACTCTTTGCTTCTCTCTTATCTATCATACATAAAGGAAATCACAATTTTCTTTGATTGTTTGTTTCTAAGATGGCTACCCGTCTTAGTGGGATTAGGAGATTGAAAAGACACTAGTTTTCCCAGAAACAAAATGGTGACCATACTAGGGACCGATTAGTTTATATGTTATTGTTGTTTGCTTTATAAACTACAGACGGAGCTTGAAGTTAGCCATCTAGCCTTCGAACTGCTCTTGCTATGCAAGTGCTAAGTAGATGAATGCTGCTTCAGTCAATCTCTGGTTTGGTTTATGAACTGAACATCTGACTTGCAAACATCCTAAGTGCCCTTGTGGTAGCTCAATAACCTCCTAAAATCATACCCCTATACTTTGTCTTTACTGCCTATCATAGCTTAGCTAAATCACTGAACTTAGCTGCAAATTTTGAGTAAAAATCAAACTCAGTTTTGTTCCCTGGCCCATCGCACTGTCTGTAACTAGTAGTCTATATGCATCGCACCTCCCGTGTGTTGCAGGTGAGATGCATCACTGTTTCCCTTAAGGACAGGTGTGATGATTGAGTGATACTATTTTCCTCTTTGGAATTTGGTTCTTTCTCCTTGTTTTCAGCTCTATTCAGTAGTTTTGCTACATATGATCAGGATTTCATTGCTAAAGCCTTCTTCCTTTACATTATTCAGCCTCCATTTATTAGGATTTGTAAGTGTTTTTATGTGTTTTTCATCACTTACAATCCTTCTTTGTCAAGAGTAGCTTAATCGAACTGTCATTTTTTGATTCGAAAGTGTCGTAACTGTCATTTTGGGTTAAAAATAAGAGTGTCTTAAAGTCTTCCTCCTTTAGCTAGTCGATTATAATTTTGTGATTGTATTTGATTTGAATTGTCAATACTTGAAGTGTCGAAAGCAGTTTTCCATTCAAAATTGAAAGTGTCATTTTAGTCTTCCTTTCATTTTGAAAAGAAATTGTTGAAGTGTTTCTTTGAAGAAAATAGTTCAATTCTGTAGGTAATTTTCCTTTTTGGCATTCTCACATTAAGGAAATGGAAAAACAAATACATGCATGTGTATTTGCATTTAGACTGCACGCAGAAAATGATTTAGGAAAAGTGAATTTAGTGTGTGCTCTTTTCTCTTTGTTGAAAGAATCGTACTCTTCTTTCCTTAGTAGCTAGGATTTTCATTGCTAAAAGAAAACAAATGACCATTTATCATTTTAGATTGCATATTTAGGAATTTTACATCTAAATCACGCGGTGAACTTTCAAAGACAAACTTCTAAAAAAGATCAACTCCAAAATGAATCTCAATGAACATAAAAAATCTTTGGAACCTAACGCAACACATCTAGAAGTCTAGGCTAGAGACATGTTCCGACATCGTAAAACCTGGTAACTATCGTTTTCATTGAAGGTTGGGTGATTCCTCCTCTTTGATATGACAAGTGCTAGTACGGACTTGTGCTCCCCGTACTATCGAGTATATATTACGAGACCACAATAGGCTGATATCCTTTATCCTTAGGAAGTCGTGTCTGCTATCCTATCGATCACAATGCACTGAACACAACATTCGGGAAGATTGACTGCAATACGTAAAGTCCTTCGTAATTTCTCTTTAATTTACCACCAAGGTGTATATTGCAGTTTTTTGATTGGTTTGATAATCCCTCTGTCTAGATTTCTAGAGTAGTCACTTTCATTCCTTTTCAACTCCTTAAAAGAAAAGGTCCATCTGAGCACTTGTCACTTCAGGCTCATT
>APFE030043341.1:0-16774 GCA_000404065.3 Pinus taeda | reverse complement strand
TATATATATATATTATGAAAACAAAATTGTTGCCATCTTTATAATCACTCAATGATATCATGGGAAACCATGCAATAATGTGCATACGATACTCCATTCAAGCTCTATTTTGGAATTGAGAAATGCTTCCAACACTCGACCGTGTAAATGCAAAGCACCTCTTATATAAGCTTGCATCCTGTTCTGAGTGTCCTGCATGTAGGACAGATGTGTGCATATGGTTCAACTGGGCCAGATGTTTGGAGATCGCCGCTACACCCGCATAGAAGGATATGCCCCCGCGTTCAGGTAAAGAACCCTAGGTCCTGTGCTTTCAGTTTGTCCGTGCAGCCATTTCGAGTCGAGATCTGAAACTGGCCACTGACAAACCTTTTCGCTTGGGAGGAGGTTTTACTATTCAGGTTGCTTGCCAGTATTTTCATTCTCTCAGGGTTTACTTCCTGTCTGAGTTGCTCTCACAGAGCGTCGAGTTATGAGACAGTTTTACTCTGGTTTTCTTTCCAAGTTCCAGCGGATGACGCTCTCTCCCGTTCCAGGTAATTCATGATCACGACACCTCTTTTATTAATTCGCTGCATGACCGGGTTTTCTGGTATCTTATTAGGTTTAATTCATGGATTGAAATTTTTCTCGCAGGTTGCGCTCTCCAGATAGCAGAAGGTGTACCCTTCAATAGCCACTTCCAGATAACCGGAACCCTTGCCATAGGTATGATGAAGGCACAACATTCTAACCATTTGGCATATTTCATGTTTTTGTCAAAGACTTTACCAGCTACCAGTCTGGACGGTTTTGCACCGTTCGATTGATTGTTAGACGATAGAAAGGTTTTAGGTAATATATCTCACCACTTAAAGCAGGTTTTAGGCCATAGATCTCACCACTTAGAGCTAGTAACTGTTTCCTTGATTTGCGCCGCTGAAGGAGAGGCCGAAAAAAGTGGTTCAATGCATCATACCGCCTTCTTGATTTACGCAGCTTGTCTGAAAGACAAAAGTAAATGGTTAAATGAATTGTAACTAAAATTACACCAACAACCAATTTATACAAACCGGTTTGGCATTTACATAGTTTCCCCAGCTTCTTGATACACATTTTGGTACGAGAATCCAGTGATCTGAGAAGGTTTTGATGAAACTGGTGATGTACCGGAATTCACTCCATGGTTAATCTGTCCCATTTTTTTGTTTGTCACTTTAAGCGCAATGGGGTTTATTGGTTGTTTTGAGCATAATATCGAAGTAATCTGGAGTGGCCTTTTCAATTGTTCCGTGGTCGTCTCTGTTGGAATTTTATTGTTTGTCATTTTAAGCGCAATGGGGTTTATTGGTTGTTTTGAGCATAATATCGAAGTAATCTGGAGTGGCCTTTTCAATTGTTCCGTGGTCATCTCTGTTGGAATTTTAAACATAGCCTCGGCCATTTTTTTAAAGCAGAATTCTTTATATTCGCCCAGAAAATCTTCGTTATTATTTTTTCTTTAAATATTTAGTTCTTTAAAAGTTTTGTGAGCACATACAAGCTACAATGCAACAACTAAATATTGCACGATGCCACAGGCGAGTCTGACAGTGAATAATAATATTAGAAATCACTTTATTGTGTTGTTCTATTAGTTGTCTCGAGTATAATTTAAGCATTTTCCAGAGTTGAATGATAGCTTTACAGTGAAAAATAATACTAAAATCACTTTATTGTGTTGTTCTATTAGTTGTCTCCAGTATAATTTAAGCATTTTCCAGAGTTGAATGATGGTTTTATAGTGAAAAATAATATTAGAAATCACTTTATTGTGTTGTTCTATGAGTTGTCTCCAGTATAATTTAAGCATTTTCCAGAGTTGAATGATAGCCTGCAGAGTTACAACAGTTTGACTATTTTTACTTTCACTGGAGTTGAAAAATCGAAGTTCATGGAGAAGATGAATTTCTTGGGGTTTTCTATATTTTAAGTCTAAAAATCCATCGAAATTGGAATGTGCTAAGTTCTGAATTTAGAGGTAAGAAGTTTGTAATTTAAACTTTCCTTAGCGCAAGAAAAAAACTATTGAATTTAGAAGGTTGAAATCTTTCTCTTTTAAGCTTCAATTCAAAGATACTTATCGAGAAACTGGAGAGAGTTTTCTAAATTCAAAGTTCAACCTTAATACTACGTTTATAATAAAGACAAAAAGTTATTTACTTAAAATTCAGATATCTACTAGAATTTTGAGTGTTCTAACTCTGAAGTTTTTAAATAATTAATAATATTTTTTTCCAGTTTTTTTTTAAATTTTGTCATATATATATTTTATTCAATTTTCTTTTTTAGATATGTAAAACAAAATTGAAATAATATAGACCTATTTTTTTTAAATAGCTAATTTATTAACATTCCCTAATAGAAAAAGTAATTTCTTGTTTTTATATAACAAGTGAAAAATACAGTGAAAAATAATACATTTATTTTGTAGCGTAGCACAAAGCTTAAGCTTCAATAAAAATAAATGTTTTAGATAAAAAATCAAAATACTATACACAAGAAGGAATATTAAAAAAAGGCTTTCCATGGAAGCTTGAAACAAAAATAAGGTAATTAGTGCGTGAGAAAGACAACAGTTGTAAGATATATTATTTATGCATGAAAATCAAAGATGAAAATTATTGAATTCCAGATCTGGTTTATTCATGACAAATTGCCTTGTAGGGCTGGGGTTGTTAAAAGATGAAATATTTTTGTGACTTATATGAATTACTAATTTTCAAGTCATTTTTGTTAAGTTCATAATAATATTTGCATCCACGGTTCAAAGTTTTGCAATTAGTTGCAGACCGCGGCAGAGACTACCACCACCCCAGTGGCTCCTTGTTAATATTAAAAATTGTTTATATGTACAATTATTATTTATATATATAGAAAGTCATTACATTCCCTACCATCAAAATGTGAGGATAGATATATGCTCCATATCTCTTTTTGGGAAGCAAAATTTATCATTTCGAGCATCAACAATGTTGTGGCCTATGAAAAAGGTTTACAAAATTATTTGAGATGCAAAGATGGTTGTTTTAATTAAAATGGTACAAACTTTTTTGATTAAAAATTACAGGGGAAGATTATGTGTAGCTTCGAAAGAAAGATTTTGTATAGTTTCGAAGAAGATTTTGTGTAGCTTCGAAAGAAAGATTTTGTATAGTTTCGAAGAAAGTTCTGGTATGCAATTTGCTAAAGACCTGGTCAGAAGTTAGACCTACAAAAATCTGCTAAAGGCCTGGTCAGAAGTTAGACCTACAAAAATCTGGGTAGATTTTTTTTTTTTATAGAATTTGTATTGCTCTCCATGATATTACTTTTGTTCTTAAGTAGTCTCTTAACTTGTTACACATAACCAAAAGCGATTTTATTGTGAATATATATTGCTCTCCATGATAACTAAATTTATAAGTTTTCAAATTCTAAAATATCTTTCTCAAACAATTTCCAAAATGGAATCCAATATTTGATAGACAAACTCTTAATTTCAAAAATCAAATCTTTATCTAAATGAAACTTTTTTATTCTTTTTTCTTTAGGGACTTCTTAATGCCTTTATGAAACCTATAAAATGGTAAGATAACAAAATCTCAAAGTTCAAAAATCAAATCTTTAACTAAGTAAAACTTTTTTATTCTTTTCTCTTTCGGGATTTCTTAATGCCTTTATGAAACCGATAAAATGATAGGATGATACACCCTAACAAGCTGAACATGTCATTTCGAAAAAGTAAAATTTTATAAATAAAATTGTTTATGTCATAATCATTTGAATTTTTCTACCATTGTCATTTAAACAAAATTGCATAAGCAAATTAGGCCAGCAAATGAAAATAAAAGCTCAAAATCCCATATTAACTGATTTGAAAAAACAAAATTTTATATGAACAAAAAGTACTCCAAAAAATCCTTAAATCCTTAGATATAATCTACATCGCCTAAAGAATTGAAACCTATTTGCCAGCTTGGCACCACACAATTGAACTTATTCTGCAGCCTGACACCACCACAATGGAATAGCATTACATCACATGTGACAGATCAAATTAGTTCCTTTTGCATCAGCAAGAACTCTAGACACTCTATGTCAACTTGGTTCTACACACATAGCCATGTACCAGATCAAACTAGAGTCCCCAGTCCACTCAGTACACAATAATCTAATAAAAGTAAGAGCCAATCCAATCCATCATTCATGAGGTAATCACCATCTTAATTTGGGAGGGAAGTACTGCACAAAACAACAAAAGAACAACAAGAAGAGAGTCAATTCAGAGTCAAGCTTTCTAGACAAATCAGCTCAATTTGTGCAGACAGATGCAGCTTCAAATGAATTCATATCACAGGAATGGAAGAGAATGAATGAATACCAATACCAACCTTATCAATGAGTGATTGATAATATGGCTTCACTTCCTGCACATCGATTCTGACCTTACTCTTGCTATATAAGTCATATTTACTGTTCACATGAAATAAATAGTTATCAGAAATACACTTCAAGATTATAACAGTTATGATAAGTAAATAATGAAAATGACCCAATGCTCAGTTTCTTCTTACTTGAATATTTTAACCCACTCAAGCATTTCCTTATCTTCATCATTCAACAAGTGCATGTACGCACCTTCACGATGCAGAGCTGCAACAAATACACCATCCATCAGATGTGTTATTAGTCCGGTCAAATCAGCATTTTCAGGATTACAGAGAAAATGAGATATTGTTTTGCTTACGGTAGAAAGAGTGAAATCTTATGATGAAGAGAGCTGCCGGAGGTAATGTTGTGTTATTCATTTTAGCCACCTGTTCCATCCATCGATGAATAAAACAATCAACCATTCTATGTAGACATGAAATGAAATGATATGTTGGCTTATTTTCTGAAAGTATATTACCAGGTACATGTACTCATCGTGACCCCATGACATAAGAACGTTGTCCAGTCCACATTTTTCAGAGTACACCCCGTATTTTGTGTTGTATTTCGGGTTGTGAAAGTCTGGATTGTCATTGAAAAACTACACTCAACGATATGAAAAAGATTTTAATTATTGATATATTACATGAACTCTGCAATGGACCAAGAAGGTTGATATACACTACCTCGTGGTGAACAATGGTTTCACTGAAAGCGCATCCCAAAGGAAAAGTGTCACCTGTATAAGTTCAGATATGCAAGTTTTTTTTGTATTAGACATCATTAACAGCCAACCCAGTCCATTGCCAGAAGAATCCAGTATCCGCCAATTATAACTAAAATATCATCCAGGAGTCCTTAGGAAGCTAAATGCATGAGAGATGTAAATGATGGGTACATTCCATTTCATTTTACAGTGGGTAATGTTGAATGAGCTCTCACCTACAACTGCCCATTGAGGTTCCCTTCCAAAGTCAGGATGCAGTAGTACCTTGCCCAGATCTGCATGCATTTTTCTCAATTACAATTTCATCTATAACCCAATCACAACTGAACTAGAAGTATAATCTCTATGACATATACTGAAATAGATTGTTGTTCAACGAGTCATGCTATTTCTGGCAGAGAATCTCTGTTGGTTTGCTGCACAAGTTAGTATGAATGCAAAGAGTTAGATGGGGTGTAACTCATACCATGGATGAGGCCAGTCAAATGAAGCCACTCTTCATTGGGGTAATCTTTACGAATAGCCTCTGCTGTTTGTAGCAGGTGTTCTATCTGAGGTTCATCGAGGTCAGGGTCACTCTCATCTACGAACTCGTTTAAGAGTTCACAACATTCCCAGATGCTCATAACAGTTTTGTCAAGCTTACCATAATGTTCGCGCTTACTTAATGCCTGCAACCACACAAAAAAGAAAACATCATTGTGGATAACCAAAATCATGTGTACACCAATGTGGTCGCACAGTTTTGATGCAGTCCAGATATTGTGCCTCAAGCTGTCATATGAAGCAGAGAATTTTCTAGTTCTTTGTCTCTCAGATTGATTTCAGTATATAATTATAGTTATACCCTGCAGAATTACGGAGGAGTTTTGTAGTTTAGTAATAATAATTTAATTTTAAGATTATTATTAAGTCAGATATAAGAAGTCAGATATCAAATTAGCCCATGCAACTCTTTTTTAATAAAACAAAAAATTAACATCCATCTAACAAGTTGACAATTAGAAGTCCAAAAAAACATTCATAGTAAAAAAAATGAAAGTCATAAAAATCTTTATATCGATCGTGGACTCCCATAATATTTCGGAATCATCCGTACATCTCTTTGGGATCCCAAAATATTTAGAAAATCCGCAATAGACTAAGCTGCTCAGGGATGAAAGTGGGCATATTTTTTTCATGGGCATATTTTCAACCAGCGAAGTCTATAGCAACATGGTTTTTATCTGCATTACGAGAATACTTATAATCAAGGGAGACAAAAAGTTACGAGAACACTTATAATTAAGGGAGACATTAGAAATGAGAGTGCACAACTTACGTAATCATATGTCTGGTTGATGTGATTAAGTCTGTAAAACTCTTGCACACCAGCCTGCCTCTCGCTTTCGTTTTCATAGTTTCTGTTAGGGCTCAGCCATCAGTTTGTCATTCGACGATCTAGCTGGTAAAATGCTCAGATGTGTAAAACCCAGAGAAGAAAATTAGCAAGAGTGTGTAAGGTTTCAAAACCTGAAATCATGGCCGAAGGCATTGCTGTCTGGTGTGACAAAACCACCATCCAATTGAAGAACGTGGGATTGTGAATGGTCGACTTCGTCCTTGCCTGTTTGAGTTTTGTTGATCTCATTTCCTTGCAGGAGGGGATCTGCAAAATTGTTTATTTAAAATAGAAAAGAAAAGCATCTTATCAGATTGGTATTCGTGAAATTAATAATTGTGTTTCAGTAAACATATTGATTATGGTAATGATATCAACCTTCACTAAGATTCAACTTTGTTTTATCCAATTTTAAGTATCTAGTTTGATTTATTCGTATTTAGTTTTAAGAAAGTAAAAAATTAATTGGAGCTTTTCACTAATATCAAACAAAGTAATAAATTAATTGAAATTCTTTCCTAATTGTATTACAAAACTAATTGAAATAAAAGAATAAAAATTCATTGCATTTCAATAGAAGGTGATGACCTTGAACTGTGATTGTCATCTTCAATTGAATTAAGTCTGCAGGGTGCTCTGGTTTGCTTAAAATCTGATTGAATCACTGAAAGGACCTGCAAGGAAATCAATATATCTGTTTGGTCTGAACATATCGTTGACTATTGAATATCTCACTTTGAGAACACAGACAATATTTATAAAAGTGATTTCCTTCATCACTGTTAAATAACACAAATAAAAACTGCAACCAATATAAAAACAAGCAAATGGAGACAGATTTTCAACCATACCACAACTCTGGTTCGAGCAACAGAGGACTAAGAGAGTACAAAAATTGGAAGGAGGCCAAGGGTATAATTTTGGGATGTTGTATATATAGTGCAGAGGGCTTGTTAGATAGCCAATGCAATGCAATGCCACCTCAGGAGAATGAGTATATATAGTGGAGAGGGCCAATGCAATGCAATGCCACCTCAGGACAATCAGGGGAATGAGTCAGCAAGCATATTCGATTCCAGTGATAAATGACATGTCACGTTTGGGACAGACTGGGAAACATGGGAAATATGGGTGTCCGCTGGGAAACGTGGGAAATATGGGAATGATAAAGTTAACTAATTTAACTTATTTCGAGAGGAGTTCATTTTCTCCCACTTTAAATAATAAATTAAGATAAAATTCAATCTCATACAACAAAAATTAAACTTATCAACCACTAATTATAGACAAATTTAATATTGGTTAGATTTTCAGGCTCCAGCGGTGGCGCAGGGAGGGCATGAAGAAACAGGCAAGCTGAGATAATGATGATGAGGATAAGCACAAAGGTTGGTCAGATTCGGAGAGGTAGCAATTCCAACCATTTGACAGTCAATATTATACATATCATATGGATAACGTTGACATGTTAGGAAAGGAAAATAGTTTTTAATTTTTAAATAATTAATTGGAATTATTTTTTTCCTTTAATTTTTCGGTCGTTTTAATAAAAATTAGAAAGGTTTAATTTAATAGTATTTATCCGGCCTTGATAATCGACCAGCCTGAGAAAAAAAATCGCTCATTTATTATTTGCATTAAGGAATTGTCCAGACTGCCAACAAAGCTTATAAACTTTCATTACCAATAGGTTTCAAATATTAGATTTTAAATGAGATTTTAGTGCTCAACGTTGGAAATATGAGATTTTAGTGCTCACCGTTGTCAGTCATCGACTTTTTAAGCATTATTATAATTACCAAATTCTTTATTATCATTACCAAAATTTGTTTATCATTACAGAACTTTTGTAGGGTTAAAATGTTGTTAAATTTTTATCACATTTATATTTATTATAATGATTTGGTTAATCATGATCGCCATGCAGTTTGAGTGGGTCTGATAGTTCAGAGTATGTGTTTTTTTCTAAAATATCACAAGTTCAAAATTGGAGGGGTAGAGTATGCATACTTTTGTATAGGTGAGTCCCTTGTCCCACAAACAAGAGGTCTCATACTCCAATTTGGTGTCTATTTTTATTATTTGTCTTTGAATTTTAATAGTTTATTTATATTTTCTTATTATAATTTTATTTGAAGTTTTTTAAATAAATATTAAATATATAGGTTATTTTATATTGAATTCATTTTTATTAAATAAATCTTATGTAATAAATATAGTGTAAACATAATAATGATTAAAATGTTTATTTCAATGTTCTAAATACTAAATGTGTTTCCATTAGATAGTACCTACAATGTGCTTATGGGGAGAATGTCCCACCAAATGGTCAAGGGATATAACCTAATAGAGAAGCCCAATTAAGCTCTCCCTTATCTAAGATACTTGAATCCTTTGAATTATATGGCCCAACAATCAATATTGAGGGATTAAATTAATGTTAAGGATGGATAAAGAATGTAATGGAAACCATTCAAAACATTATCCTACAAACTATGACATAAAGAACTATAATTTTGCAAATAAGATTAGTCCATATCTACTAAAGAACAATTCAAACACTAATCTATAAAGCAATAAAGCAAAAGAAAACAACAATTCAACAAATATGATTAGCCAAAATCTACTAAATGGAAATATTAGAAATCTATAATAATTATAGAAAGGAAAAGATTAATTAACGTTGAAAGAAATAAAGAAAAATGAAACTATATTGAGCTAATAAAGGAGTATGTTTATGTACAAAATAGTCCATTGACACACAAATTCATATCATATGGGTCTATTAGGTTCATAGTTCAAAGTATCCCTTATATGGAAATCATTAATCAATGTTATTAATTAACTTGAAATTGAAAAAAACAAATCTAGCATATTATGCTCTACAAATGGAATCCATACCCCACCCCGCTCCTTGGTAAGAATAATCCAAGAAGTATACAAGTCTCCTACGAAAAGGAACTGAGCTAATCTAGCTCGAAATAAGAAAAAACATAGTCAATCTAATTTTCAAAAAGAAAATCACTACTCACAAAGTAGTTCAAGAAACAAATGAAATCCTTCGACAAAATCTTGGCTTGGAAAATGGATTTTTGACATGAAGAATGGAGCAAAAATATGTTGTACAAAATCTTTATCCCTCTTGCATATATAATTTCCAAACCCATAATCCCTAGGGCAATACTCATATGTATAGTGTGACAACATTCTCTCTTCCATCTATGAGAAGAAGGGGGAATTAGTGAAGAGCCTTAATTTGGTTCTAGTTTTGAAATGTAACTATTAGTAAGAAACACAATTAACTAAAGGAGATACAATGGTTATGGTGCATGTGTTGGCCACACGAAATTTCAATCTCCCTTGGATTAAGTTAATTTCATTGACATAAAAAGGGAAGAGTTGAGGGAGTAGAGGGTTGGGTGACTAAACACTAGCCACTTGGCCCTCTAGTTCATGCCTCTTTGCTTTTGTGTTTCCAGGGTATGAATCCTTTGCTGGTGATGCTGATATCTTTTTGTTCGGGCTCTCTTTGCAATAGGTTTGGATGCTTTGTTATGGCCTTCTGTGTGTGTTGTTTTGGCCTTTGGTGCTTTTGTCGGTGTCTTTGATGCCATCGCTCTACTCTGGGCCACGTTTTTGCTTATGGTCTCATTTGGGTGTGTCATTGTTGTGCCTCCAATCGTCATCATTTTTGTGTTTTTCAGGGGATGTTTGTACTATTTCTTGCTTAGTTGTCACTATGGGTTTTTCTTGGGCTTTGATGCCTATTTTATTTTGTTTGAGGCTTGGTTTTGGGGGTTTTCTCATGGGTTATCAGGGTGGCCTATGCCCAGTTATAGTTATCCTCAGATTTCATGTAATGTTTGCTAGGGTTTTTTGACTTCATTTCTTAGCCATTTTTTGTGGCATAGGTATCTTTCCCCATTCTTGCCTTTTTTCTTAGCCATGAGGTGTTCGAACACATGCAACATATGAAATATGTAACTTTGTTCTTCTTTTGGATGAACAAAATTTTGGGTTTCTTTTCTCCTAGAAAAAAAACGAAGAAGTTAATTTCATTGACATGGTGAGGACGCATATTACTTATTATTAATTTCACATCTTCCCATTTCATATGCAATCAATTATAGTCTCCAGTTGGTGGCCTCTTAGAATAAATCTCATTGTGTTATTACTCTTCCTACAACTTTTGGTTGTTCTTTACTGCATATCCACGATTTGATGGTCTCCTTTGACTCCTATATCTCATTCTTGTCTTGAGTGTTTCCTTCTTGTTTAGGCTTCATTTTCATTTTTCTTTTGTTCTATTGTGTAGTGGGACTCTTGAGAGTTTTTGTTTTTAAACACTTGTTGAAAAACAAACATTATAATTTGAGTTTTGAATGGCATTCTACAATTGGAAGAGGAGCTAAGATCAATAATTAGGAAATGTTTCGTTCTTTATCTTGAAGTGTATGATAATGAAGTACATATTTGTATCTTATGCCAACAACAATATGCTTTTGGTGATTACTGGTCATCAAACATTGGTGGTATAGTTTCAAATTTTCAAGTGATAAAACTATGGGAACCAATTGATGCGTGAATCTAAAAATAGGATCAATGATGGCACATCACTAGCTCAAATTGATATGTATAAGACATTGGATACTAGTAAAGACACTATGATGAATGGCATCCAAGAGAAAGTTCAAAAACTAAACCAATCCACCACATGAAGATATGTCACTTAAATTGATGCTTTCTCAAAATCCCCAGAGACTTGGAAAACATGATTTTCCCTCCCTTTATGGTTGTATGAGTAGATTTGTTCATTGTAAGTACAATATTTGATGGAGTGATTCATGGCAGGGTCCATGACTATTTCCTGAATACAAGCACACTAAACCCAATCATTCAGCTCTCTAACTAAAAAACGGGTTCAGGATCTTAAAGCTAAGGCATGGGGTCCCTCATAACCATCATTTGTGGATATGAGGGTGTAGCTTCTAACCTAAGGTGACGTAATACTCTCCCACATCTTTGTTCATAATATAAAAGAGCATCATTCATATTGTACTTCTTCCCATTTCTTCTTATCTTTCCAAAGCACCATGGCCATGATTTCAAATTGTTCCTAGCCTACCCAATAGATGCTCTAATGAGTAAACTTTTACCTTTTTTCGGACTCTCGGAGGACAAAGAATGAAATATTGTGGAGGATAATTTATTGGATAGAGATATTGATTTATGAGTATGTCATTGTTTGAAACTCCTAGTCCTCATATATTTCAATGTATGTTCTTAACCTAGGGGTTCCTATGCCCTAATCTCTTAACTTATTTGAATCTTACCCCTAGCCTAGAAAAAGTATTTAATTTTGTGATTCTCCACCTAAATAAATGTTCTCGCTATGGTTATCTCATCACTTTAAGTGTTTCGTGATTTTTTAATGCTTTAAAGAAATGACTCAATCATGGGAGATAGTTTGAATGAATGAAAACCAGGTGATGTCTTGTCATAGGTGCATTTTTTAGTCTCAAGCTTACCTAATTTATGTGAGCCGCATAATGCTAGCTTTTATGGAAAGGAATGTAAGAGAATTTGAGCCTAGGATACATGATCTAGGCAGACCACATGATATATGAGATACAGAGGGAGGTATCACAACATTGATAAGTTAAATGGCATGAGAGATGAGGTTACACTACAACATTATAGGGACAAGTCTTATAGGATCAAGACATCAGTTAGTGAGGGAAAAATAGAAGCCAACATTATGGATAAAGATGTTCCAATCACAGGTGGAAGTATTTACCATACATGTGAATAACTAGTGGGAAATTGAGGATTGTATTGTTGGGACAACATAGCGAGAGAGATGACATTTAGTTGAACAACAAAAGTTTAAAAATGAAAAATTTAGTGACCCTACACATGGATGGCTAACAAGATAATGGGGAGGAAAATATTTTTTTCACCAATGGGAGATGAAGCATGGAGGGTTGATGTTGGAGTGAATGAAAACTTACCATCTGTCGAGGAGTTATTTTAGCATAAAAATGAGTTCAAGGTTAGGATGTTAGGATGGAAACATATTTGTTCTATTGATAAACGTTGATAATTTGATTAATTCCATCTATATATGTAGATGGTTAGTGATGAGTAGAGATAATAAGTGTCATGAAATAATCATTCATACTAGTGATGGACTGGTGAATAATTGATCCAAAATGGATCATTATATTTTTTTGCATCTATCTCGATGCTTTTACAGTAGAAAAATTAAATGAATTAGCTCACATGACCATTTTAACCTATGGGGCCTAGTTTGAAAAAATGGGGTTTAATCAAACCTTCCTGAAGTAGTTTGAGGCATCAAATAATGTTTTTTGGGAGTAAAAAATTATTAGTTAAGAACATCTCCTCTACAAAGATATCTTTCAAATAGTGCAAGCATAGCCTCAACCATAGTTTATATGCACAAGAGGATGCCATGTCAAACCCCATTATTTCATGGGAAAGGCTCTAGCCACATGATCATGATGAAGAAGAAAATAGAAGAGTCCATATTGCAACTCTAGTTAAGAGTTGAAGGAATTAAAGGTAACCACTAGTAGGCTATCAACTTGTGTTATAAATGGGCCACTGAGAGGAAAATGGCTTCTATTCTATTTGAGTTCATATTGTTTTATAAATGAACATAGCAACCAAGAGTGGACATGCAGAGAGAAAATTGGAAGGTTTTATGCATTATGTTGTCCCATAGGCTACAAGTCTCACTTCTTTGTACTTGGATCCATTTTCAATTTAAAGAAAGAGGGGAAAGAAGCCTCATCTTCCAATTAGGATTTCTTCTTAAAGGGTTTCTGAGGTTATATCTTGTGTCAATTGTGGTTGCTGAGTTTTATTTCGCTATTCTATATTTTCTACATATTTTATCTATTGCATGCATAATCATAACACAATAATTTAATAAATCCAAAAGTCTGAAGAGAAATTAACCCTCATAGTGTAGATTTCAAATTTTAAGTGCAATTTCATTAGATTTGTTGTGATTAACTATCTAGTGGAATATCCATGGAGATGTACATATTATATTGGTACCAAAGCATGTATCTTTGGATATATTGTGGGGATGTCTTAGGGATCTAGATCGGCTAAGCCAAAATTCACAAAACCCTAACAATGGTTAATGAATTTGTCAATAACCCTCAAGATCCACTAGAGGAGAGGGTTTCATGGTTGGAAGCACAAGTCATAGATATAAATCATAATGTGAGCCTCACCATTGAAACCTTGATCAATAATCTTGAGTTATTCGAAGAAGTTGGAGGTTCTAATGCAGAGGTTAGACTGAAAGGGGAATTGGCACATCAAGAAGAACTAGAAAGGGAGTCGAAGAAATAACCCAAAAAGGATCAACCTAGTTAGATTATTTTGAACCATTCACAATCCTTATTCAAAATGAAAGTGGATGTAAACAACAATTCATATCAAGATGAGATTGATGCTTGGAAGCTAAATCACTAGTTGCAAAAATTAGAAGATTATTTTAGTATTCATCATATAGAGAAAGAACAAAATATTTTGTTTTCTTGGTTGAGATTAAAGGACCCTGCCCTAACTTGGTGAGAAATCCATATAGATACCTTGTGGTTGGAGGGAGACCCACTAGTAGCTATTTTGGAGGATTCCAAAACTAAAGCCATAATTTCACCCTATTTAGTATGTAGATGAGCATTGGATCCAATGGCATTAATTTAGACACAGACATGGGAATAACGTACAAGAGTATACCATAGAATTTAAAGAGATGTACATAATGTTGGGTATCTCCCAAAATAGGTTAAACATATTCCTCAAGTATTTGTGGGGGGTCTATAGAGCCGTATGTGGAAGCAGGTGATGAATTTCAAGCCCATATTGGTGGATGAGGTTTGTGTCTAGGAAAAAAACCTATAGAATATAGGCAAAAGATAGGTAATTCAAGTGGTTCCAAGTAGAAAGAGAACCAAGAGGCTTCTAAGTAGGGTAAGAAGAAGTGGAAATGGGGAAAGTACAAAAGGACAATAGCCACAACACACTATTGCAAATGTCCCTACAACCATTGTAACAATGGGGGTCATATAAAGGATAAGCGTTGGAAGTTGTATCATGTGCTCATCCCAAAGAAAAAAAAGAAATATACTAATAAGAAAAATCTAAAGGCCATAGATTGATGTAATCAATTGGAATGAAACTTGGTCAAATTTTTTGTACATCAGCGCAAAAGAGGTAAATTTAAGTATCCTTTAGCAAAACGAAGAGAAAAAAAAATCATACTCTTCAATATAAAGATACAGGTTATGTAGATGAAAATTAATGCTTTGTTCAACTCAAGATCACAAGAAAATCTCATTGAACAAATCTTGTCAACAAATTGGGACTTGAATTTCATGATTATCCAAGCCCATATCCATTACGATCGGTAAATAATGATGCAAAATTAAAGGTAATTGAACATTGTAAAGTCATATTTTCTATCAATGTTAAATTTGAAAATGAAGTATAACTAGAGGTAGTTCCCATTGATGTACATGGAGCGGTGTTTAGAAGTCCCTATATGTACATGCAGGATGTAATTTTCATGAAGAGATCCAAACAATACCACCTTTTCAATGATGGAAAATCCTTAAGCATCAAGGCGCGCAGTGGCAAGTCCAAAACTTCATTGGTAAGGTGCAACCAAGTTAAGAAATTGATCAATTTGAGAATCATATATGGTTTACTATATTTAAGAGAAAATTAGTTTGTGTAAGAGTCAGTGAGAGAAAATTCATCATCAAAGGGGTGTACTAAGGAACAAAAACAACAACTTGAAGATTTATTGCAGACATACAAGGATGCATTCTATGATCCTAAAGGACTACATCCTAAGAGAGAAGTGGAGCATGAGATCCAACTATTATTGGACTCGTCATTGCCAAAAATTGGGTTGTACAGACATTCTGTTATAGAATCAAGTGGGGTGAAGAATCACTTGCAACAACTATAGGAACAAGGTGTCCTTTGACAAGGTAACTCACCATGTGGGTCACTCATCATCCTTGTGCCAAATTAGGACGAGACTTAGCAAATTTGTATTCAATATAGGTAATTAAACAAAATTATGCTCAACAACTAGTACCCCATGCCTGGGATAGATGATCTACTCGATTAGTGGTATAAATCCCAATCCAGATTAGATCATTATATCCTTTGTCATCCATATTGATGCTTTCAGGGTGGAAAAAGTGGGGAAATCATAGTTGACCAACTAGCTTATATATCTATAGTGATAATAAGTTGCTTGAGTGATGTGGTTACAATATTCTTAGTGAATTGCAAGTTGTCTTATACGCTTATGATCGGTGCTCTAAAAATCACTCAGAACTAACCTGTTATCTCATTAGTTGTCATTTATCTTATATGTTTATGAGTCTAGGTAGTTCACTACCATAACCATGATAGTGAGTTAACTTATTAGGATTTCAAGTTATATGTTGTGTTTTATATGAATTTCTAGTAAGAGTTGAGGGCTACCTAGTTTATGAACATTATGTTGTGATGAATTCTATGAGTTTATACATACTTGTATCTTGTTGTATTATCTTGACATTTAACGATTAAAGTTGGTATGTAGCTTTCTCATGAAATTTGGCATTTGGAGCCATTTCCTTTATTTTACCTAGAATCTATGGAAGATAAGATCTATTTGTACTTTTGAGCTCTTTCGGGCATAGTCTAGTATCTACAGTAGTTGGCTTCTTAGGATTTGGCCATTTCCTTTAGAAATTTGGTGTTTTGAGCAATTTCCATTAGTATTATGGGGTTCCTATAATTCCTCAAACTTCCCCATCCTAACATTGAGGATGATTTCTTTGATGAAGATATTTTTGTGATATTTACTAACACCCCATTATTTGTAGATATTTATAACTATTTAGCTACAAGGAAGCTTCCACCACATCTCTCACCCAAATAACAATAAAAGATCATTTGGAAAAGTAGCAATTATTCGAAGATATTATAGCATATTTTGTCAAACTTATTATAAGATTCATGTTTTGGCCTAAATTTATCATTCCATTTCCCTTTTATAGACATTTTCCTTTATACAAGATATTTAAAAAATAATACGTGTGTTCGCACGTGTGCCATTTGTTCGGCATAATATGAATGTACATGACTCTTATGAAAGAAAGATGTATTTATATGCTAGTACCCTTTATGAA
>APFE030043340.1:186436-205892 GCA_000404065.3 Pinus taeda | reverse complement strand
CTAGTGACAAACAAACCAAACAAGAGCAATCCTTCTCTAAACACACATTATTCTATGAGAATTCAAATGTTTTCGATCTTACCTTAGGTCCAACGCTTGTTGTAGCAGTCCAGCCTTGCTGATCCAGATGAGCTCCTAATTTACTTTCAGACCTGCATACACTAACAAAGCAAACGATTACATAACATCTGAATATTCATCATAAAACAAAGCATATTCATCACATAGACCAAGGAGTACATGAAATAATTCATTAACAACAAATCATTGAGAAGAATGGACTTATTTGTATTAAGGAAACAAAAAAGGAACCATTACAACCTGAGCCTTGGTGTTGTGCAAGCTCCTCCCAGGGTCCAACAAGAGATTTCCTCTACTTTGACAAGCTCACCCACTCCCAATATGGCAACAAGGAAGGATAGTGATCTCTCCTCACAAGTCAACAATGGAAGTCCTAATTCCAGCAGCATTTACCCTTTAGAATGTTCAGCTTTCAACCTCCCCTCCTTTGGCCCAATGCCTGTATTTATAGTATTCTAGAGGAGGTTATTCAGTTCCAACATCAATGGGATACTCCCTCTTTTGGATGGGGTAGCTCCTCTCTTGATGGGATAAGCTCCTCTATCATAGGGGTGCATGAACCATCTGGAGGCGCTCAATACACGTCAAGAACTCTTCTAGAAGGCTCTAGAAGTGACCACAAGTAACTTTTAAAGATGAAACTTGCGCCTTTTGACCTTTACAGGGGTACGCACCCTAGCTTTAGTATACAGAGCGTATTACTACGCAGGTCTAATGTATATGGAGTGCGTACACGCAGGCAAGGTAGAGAGAACCTGCGTACTCAGAGATAAACATGTTTTTAAGTGACTTTCTCTCTTTTTGAAGTTTGACATGAAGAGCAGAGGTATGAGGTCTTGACAAAGAGGACAATGTGGCTATTGATGAGGCCACATAAACTGCAGATAGTCAAGGTGACAAAATTCAGTGTAACAATTCAAATCCACTCTTTGAAACTGGAGAGGATATTCATTCTCAAGTCCACAAGTTGGTTATTAATACTCCTTTAAAATCATTTAGGACATCTCCACCTTCTATATATCCTCCTTCTTCTCCCCCACATCGTAATTCACCCCTTCTATCACCATCTTCCTTTTCTCTATCATCATCTTCACAAACATTTCATACATCATCTTCTACTATGGCATTCCAACCCATTGTACAGGAAAGATATGCAGCTTTAGTTTTACCTCTAGTCCTTGATGCTTTCCCCAATGGATATTTAAAACACCTTCCTAGATATAATGGAGAAACTGGTCCATCAGCTGAGGACCATCTTCAAGCATTTCTAGACTTTGCAGATAACATGAACATAGAACAAGAAAATGTTTACATGAGATTGTTTGTTCAAACACTTGAACAAAATGTGAGGACTTGGCTTAGGCAGTTGCCTACAAATTCCATTAGAAACTAGGAAGAGCTAACAAATATATTCAAACATCAATATGGAGTGATGAAAGACGTTGTTTACTTTTTCACTGAGTTTAAAGAACTTAAAATAAACTTTGGTGGACCTATCTCTGATTTTATCAAAAGGTTCAACAAACTTTATCATAAGATGCTCCATGATTGCAAACCCCCTGTAGCAGCAGCCAAGTCTAGGTTTTCAAAAGATTTTGAAGATTAGTTTGTTGGGATGTTAAGAGAAATAACTTCAAGGACTCTTGATATTCAAACTAATGCTATATAGGTGGAAGAAAATAGGGTTGTCTCAACCACTTTAAAAGCTAAAGAGGAAAAGGCCCAAGGAAAACTTAAATCAAGTTAAGAGGCCTCTACTTCCTATAAGCCTAAAACTAAAGATTCTAAAATAGATGAGATAACTCACTTCTTAGAAATCTATCTAATAGAATTTCAAAGATTGAGACTCAACCTAGAACAGTTCAACAAACGGCCACTTGACCCCAAAATCAAAATCAAGGTCAATACAAAAGAAATCCACCATTACAAATTCTTCAAAGGCCTAGTAATGATCAACAGGTTCCAAGTCCTTTATTGATAGATGATCAACAGCGTGATTACAATACTATGACTATCACTGAAGACATTAACAATATGGATACCTCTTCTAGTCAAACCGTTATTATTCCTCTCTCTCAACAAAAGTAGGTTCAAGAAGATCAAGACTCCTCACAGGCTTCCAAATACCATGCCTTTTGTGAATTCCTAATTGTCAAGCTGAACAAAAGAAATTATCTTAGGCCTAGACCTTGTCCTGGATGACCTCCTAAGGAACCTCCAACAATTGAACCTCATACTAAAGTCTTTGAAAATCAGACAACTATTATTAGACCATTAAATCAGTCAACTGATACTGCTCAAATTGGAAAAATTGTTTTAACTGCATTTAATGCTGAAAAGGATTTAGAAAGAGTTAAAATCACTATACCACTTTCAGAACTTTCCAAAAACCCTGGATATAAAAATCAAGTCTCCAAATGGATACAAAACACCTCGGTTGATGATGAAACTGATATTATTATTCTTCAAGATGAAAAACCAGCAGTTGTCTTCGGTACTAGCTAAGATATGATAGATGAAATAGTACCCCCTTTCTATGTGACTCTTAAAACAAATGATTCCATGCTATAAAATTGTATGCTTGATTCTAGAGCATCACATAATCTCATGCAAAAAACTATCATGGATCATTTAAATCTCGACATAACTACATCCTGTCATGATTTGTACACCTTTCATTCCAAAAGGGTGCCTTATCTAGGACTGATTACGGATTTAGTAGTCACTCTCGCCCAAATCCTAGTAAAAAGTGTAGTGTTAGATATAGTTGTTACAAATATCCCTCCCAAAGTTGGAATGCTCCTTTCAAGGTCTTGTTGTGCCAAATTAGGGGGAACTCTTCAGATGGACATGTCTTATGCCATTATTCTAGTTTATGGGGGAGAAAAACTAAGGCTGTATAGAGAAGTAAGATTTGTGCACACTGTTTGCAAAACAGATCAACCAAGGAACCATCCCATTTATGCAATTGATCAAGATTTTTGTTTTTTTTAACTCTCTTCAAACCAAACACATAAAACTCAAGTAAAAATTGAAGATGTAATTGAAAGTCCTATACCAAATCAAACTGATGTGTGGAAGTTATTCTTTGATGGTTCTTGTACAAAGGATGGAGCAAGAGCTGGGGTAGTATTAATCTCACTAGAAAAAGAAAACATTACATAATCATGTAAACTTGATTTTGAAGTTACAAATATTCGTAGCTCAATATGAGGCTTTCCTTTTAGGACTGCAGTTAGCCAAGAGCTTAAAAGTATAAAACTTGAGTGTTTTTACTTAATCAAAGCTCATTGTTAAACAAGTTAGAAATCTTTGCCAAACAAAACATCCTAGGCCTAGATCTTATCGAAATGAGGTTTGGGATTCAGTTGAAAATTTCTTTAATGCTTTTAATTTGACTTATATCCCAAGGGATCAAAATATTCATGCAGATTCCCTAGTTGTTTCTGCTAGTTCATTTAAAATTCCTGATCAAACTAATGTGATCTATCAAATACAAGTTAAATACAGGCCATCCATCCTAGATAAGCTAAAATACTGGCAGATATTCGAAGACAATGAACAGTTAAAATCTTTTCTGCGAGTTATAGATGAATTTTCAGTTCTACAAATTGATGAAAATAGAACATAAACAAATGAAAACACAAATGAAAATGATAATTCAGATTTCAATTTAAAAACTGCCAATCATGATATCATTCAGTTGTCTAACAATTTTATTCCCAAAGGCCTCATTTGTTTAGAGAAATTGTTTTATCAAAATGATGTCCTCAGAAACCCACAATCAATTTCTCCACAAGATGACATAGAGGAAGTAAATATTGGAACAAATGATGACATTAGAAACATCAAAATCTATGCATCCTTAGATCCCGAAATCAAATCTCAATACCTTAAGTTATTTGAAAAATACAAGGATGTTTTTGCATGGACCTATGTCGATCAAAGGACTTCTGATATAACACTGATACAACATAAGATTCCTTTAAAACCAGAAGAAAAACCTTGTCAATAGAAACTTAGGAGGATTAATCTAGCTCTTATACCAACTGTAGAAAAGGAAATTAAGAAAATGCTAGATGCCCAAGTTATTCTCCCTCTTAGATACTCTAATTGGGTTGCTAATTTAGTTCCTGTTAGAAAGAAGAATGGGGAAATCAGACTTTGTGTGGACTTTAGGAATTTGAATAAAGCATCATTAAAAGATAACTATTCCAAAAATGTATCAGTTACTTCAGATGGTTTTAGGAGCACAAAGACTTTCCAAGCTTGATGGTTTTTCAGGTTACAATCAAATAAATTTTGATCCAACAGATAGAGAGAAGAAAACTTTTACTACACCCTGGGGTACATTTATGTATTCTAGAATGCTCTTTGGCTTGTCCAATGCTGGAGAAACTTTTCAGAGAGCTATGGACATAGCTTTTGTGGTACAGGTAAACAAATGTGTAGTTGTTTATCTTGATGACGTTATTATATTTTCTAATTCTAATCAAAAACATCTAAAGCACTTGATGAAGGTTTTTGACAGGTGTAGGAAATTTGGAATATCCCTCAATCCTAAAAAGTCTTTGTTTGCTATCAAAGAAGGAAATTTTTTAGGCCACATAATCTCAAAAGAAGGAGTGGTGATTGATCCCAAATGTGTTTCTGCTATAAAAACATTTTCATTACCTAGAAATAAGAAGGAGATTCAAGCTTTTCTAGGAAAGATTAATTTTTTAATGAGGTTTATCGTGAATTATGCTAAAATTGTGAAAGACATAACTGATATGATACTAAAGGATCATGAAGTTAAATTGATTGCCTCTTCCAGGTATGCATTTGATCAAATCAAGAAGGCTATCTCTAAAGCCCCAACCTTGGCTAGTCCTGATTATACCAAGCCATTCAGTATGTTTTCCTTTGCCTCTGAAACAACCCTTGTTGTTGTTTTATTAAAAAATAATGAAGATTCCCATGACAGACCTATAGCCTTTTTCAGTAAGGTTATGAGAGATGTCGAGCTTACGTATGACATAATTGAGAAGCAAACCTATGCGGTTATACAAGCTCTGAAATCATTCAGGATCTATGTCCTACATTCACCTATTACTGCTTATGTTCCTAATAGTGCTGTAAAAATTGTTTTAACCCAACCAAAAACTGATGGGAAGAGAGGTAGATGGATCACTCAAATACTGGAGTTTGTTCTAACTATCAAAACCACAAAGCTAGTAAAGGGTCAAGGATTAGCTAAGCTTCTAGTTGAATCCAACTGTAAAGTGTTGGGCATCAACTCTGTTTTGCAAATACAAGGGGAGAATCCATAAGAACCTTCTCAAAGTTCAGATAAGAAGAATCCACAAGAAACTTTTGTTCATGCAAAAGGGGAGAATCCATAAGAACCTTCTGTTCATGCAGAAGGGTAGAATCCACAAGAACCTTCCCACCATCCTGAAGAAAAGAATCCACAAGAACCTTTACCTTCAAATCAGACCATCTCTTTACAAATTGATGAGAAATTTATTTTGTCAAATTGATATCAAGATATTGTAAATTTCTTGATCCATTTTGAATGTCCAACATCATTCTCCAAAATTCAATGTAAAATCCTCAAATTGAAAGCAGTTGTGGGCTTATTGGGGCCTAAACCAGGTTTGGAGTTAATTAGCCAAACAAATCCCAGTACTACTGTCCCTTTCAGCAATAGTCCACGGAGTGCAGACTAAGGTCTCACCCGAAGTAGTATGGGAGGGTGCTAGAACCAGGTTTTCGCACCCTGGATATGTCTGATGAGTCTAACTGGTCCACGGTCTGTTCCTTCACGTAGATGGCTTCGCGCACCTTCTGTTCCTCATGACTTGATACCCTCTCTTCGTGCAGCCCTAACCAGGGGTTGTGTCGCGCTTTGCGCTGTTACCCGAGATCTTATTTATCTTCCAGTATTATTAAAGAACTTTCGCCTACTTAAATGTCTTAAGTTATACTTAACAATGCAAAACATTCATACAGGTTCACGTAGTAATTAAACAATATATTTGTAAATTATATTCAATCATACATTAAACCAAAAACAGATACATGGAATTATAGCAAAACTTCTATTTATTGATTCTTCAATGGTTACAGACTTGAACCGCTCTACGCACTCAACTGCAGGGGTCCACGCACTCAGATGCAAACTACTAGGCCTTTGTGCACTCAGATACAGAGCCTTCTCCTACTCTATGACCCACAGACACACTTTACACGTTGACTCAGTCACTTAGACTTCTCATTCTTAGTAGTTATTCCCCTCCCTTTCACACTTAGAGCCTCGCTCTATTTATACAATCCCATGGTCCGCGAACCATGGTTAGATTTATCGAGCCGGCATTACATTACAAAACTAGGGCGGACAACCCTGTGACTCTATCATACTTTCGCTCCCCGAGCCCGTAATTTGCGGAGCTTTTACAACAAGATTTGGTCAAAAACTTGGGCTTTAAGCCCCAAAACATGTCGTGGGGGGATTCCATGCCCAACAAGCCCCCAACACAAACATCATGACTCACACTCGAGTCACTCTGTCAACGCGGAGATCTTTCGCAGAGTCCCTCCAACTATTTTCGAACTGTGGCAAGGTCAGCAGCACACTAAGCTGCTACTTGTTGGATCTGCTACATACGTTGCTCTGAAACCTCTGTGTCAAAAGTGCTTCTCTGCATCAGTACATGCATCCCCTACATGTGTGCAAGCTTTCCTTCAATTCTATTGTGATGGTGAAGGCCTCATCAATCCAAGGTTGGACACGTGCCTTCAAGACTGCTTCCTTGTGTTGTGTCGCGTCCACCTTCTCCTTCAGTGCTTTAGCATGTTGCATCCGTGCGAGCCTCTGAGTGAGGACCATTGTCTGTGCATTCCCTTGAATGTTGTCATACTGTTGTTGGAGTTCTCGTGCTTCTATCTCCAAGCGCTGGATGTTGGGGTCCTTCAAATTTGTGAGGACCTCAAGTAATTCTTCCAACATACTAGTGCAGTCTCGCACTGCACCGCCAATCTCCTCCAGTCCCACTATGATAGCACTATTCCATTGTTCTCCGACTTCCGGGGGGATGGATGGCTGCACCTTTAACCATAGCTCAGCGATTTGAAGGTTCAAATCTAGCTGGACCTTTATCATTTCTTCCATTGCCTCGCGAACCCCTACTGCTAACCTATGGATTCGCGCCTCTACTAGCATGTCTGCTGGGATGGCTGGCTCCAGGACGCTTTGGCAAGCGTCGTCTATTACCTGTACCAGTTGTTGGTTCTTCGACACCACTTCGTGGCACTGCAATCTTAGTTGTTACATATTGATTTTCTGCTCATTGAGGACTTCCAGTGTGCGGTTCTCCCTAGCGCATAGTTCTACAGTTATCCCATCCTACAAAACATATAAGGTCTCTTGTGGGGGTGTGTTACCAGGAATAGTGCCCACTCGGAGCTGCTATTCCCACTAATACTGGTAGCTATCTTAGAAACAAACAATTAAATACTACTTTCGTTTTCCTTTATGAAAATAGATAAGAATGGAACAAAGGACACCAACCTTAGTCTTGCGCTTGGTTCCTTACCTGATTCCTCTCCTTCCTGATAGATCTTTGCCGCTTATTCTTCATCTACCCAGCTTCAAAGAGCACCTATGGAATCAAAGAAGCATACTACTATCGAAGAACAGAGATCTATATTCATAAATAACACAGGACCAAATATGTATTAACCATACAAATGCATATATAATCAAACATACAAGAATATGGAGGAAAACTTGAATAACTTTATTAATATCAAGAATATCAAGAGGATTACAACCAATTGTTCTGACCCAGCATCATCCTCCAGCAAGAAAGCCCTTCTTCACCTCAAGTAAAGCTTAGATCACCCAACACTATGAAGTTTCACCAGAAAACCAACAGCACTTCTCTACAAGATACAAGATTCCAGCCTCTGGATCTCTGTGATGAGGGATCCATATATAGATGATTGTAGGGGGGGTGAGTCATCTTCTGGGGTTTTCATTAGTTTCTTCTCTCTGATAGTTCTTGATTCCACTTGGAGACTGATGATCTCTTACTCATCCCTGGTCGAAAACAGAGAGGCAAGTGTCAGAGGGGAAGCTTCTGGAAGATTCCATGATCTTCCACCTCGCAAATTGTCTCTGCCATTTGTCCATTCTCACCCATCGCACCCTACAGAGGGGCCATCCAGTATGCATCGCACCCTTTACACTGGGAAGGTGATATCCATCGCACCCTCTACACTAGGTATTCAGTATGGTCCAGTTTTGACCATTTCTGAGCAGTTTTTTGTGGAGAACTTCTGGGAGATTATGTAATCAGATGACCTTGTTCCTTTAGGTAGTGAAGCAACATTTTTAGGGACTTAGGAGCCCTTAGTTTATGGACATTTATGTTTGGGGTTGCAGTGCCCAAAATTGTCTATAACAGAGTGTAGCCATATTAAGACTGAGACCTTTCAATGCACTAACCATAGGCCTGTCAGCCTCATTTGATGTCACTAGTGCCCCTTCCGGCAACACTATGGTATTCATCATCCGCACATGCAACATCTGCTCTGCTGTTGTTGAGCCGACTATGAGGCTGGTCGAAAGGGTACCAGCCTAAGGAGGGCACGCCTGTAATTCCTACAACTACACTCTGAGGGCCCCCAACACAATCTGGTTCTCTTGCATGAAATCTTGGAGAGCCTTAGAGGTGACATCACACACTGTCTCACTGATGTCATGAAAATCACCCTCAGTTAGGGTGATCAGATCAATAGAAAACTGTGATGCCTTGACCTTCTTTCATGACCCTGCCCGCTCTGTTGGGTGATGGCACTTTAACTACGTTGACGCGGTTTGTGGGTCTGCACCTCCCATTTTTGTTTCTGCTTCCTCTACTTCCTACCCCTGTGAAGGCGTTGCTTGGCACTCACTCGCCTTCATGGCTGCCTCTTGTGTTGTTGCTATTGCTATGGCCTTTTCCTGCTCAGTTTCTTTTTGTGCAGTGTCCCGCGCCACCCGCACTTCTGCTGTTGATTCTTCCTCCCAACTCTTTTCTGCCAATTGTGCAATGTGCAACTTGGCCTCGTCTTTCTTCCTCTACGATGTCGGCTTTTCTATCTTCGTGATATCTAGGGCACACTACTCCGGCTGTCATGGCTCCAGGATGTTAAAGATGACATCGTCTATGGCTACAAAGGGTAGCTTCCTCCATTATTTAGTTGGGTCCTTGCGCGCTCTGATGTAAATGTTATGCATGTTCGCTTTGCATTCCGCAAAACTCTAAAGACTGTTGTAGACAGTGGGCGAAAACCATGGCTTGCGGTTGAACCCCATTCTGAGGTTCATCTGCATGAACATCCAGAATATTTTGTTGTTGCAGATCCTAGTGTCATCCTTTGTGGCCCAGAGCGAAGCGTACTTCGCAGCCTCTAGTAAGTCCCTGTCAATTATGGGAAATTGAATCTCCTCCAGTAATTCCCTGCCATGAGCACTATGGATAGTAGGAGCCATGCATAGTGGAACATTTTTCCTTGTTCCTGGGCTTCGCGGCAATTCTCTAAAAATTCCATGCATAGGAACTCAGACTAGTTAAACTAAGCCCCCTTTGCGCACTGCTCAGCTAGTGTGACCACCGATGTGGGTACCTCATCTTTTCTCCATAGACCACTAGATTTTCTACTCCACTTTTAGGAACCACAGAATGGTTGCGCCCATCAATAATAGTGCTACCTTGTAGCTTGTACATAGTTCCAATCCGAACTCCCTGCATCAGTACCATTTCTCCATAAACCATCTTGCAGGTATCTTTCTCGAACACTATTTTTACACCTGCATCATATAGCTTACTTACAGAAATCAGATTTATGGCTAATGCAAGAATAGGCAGAACACCTGGAAGTGTTCTAATCCTTCCACCTTGCAACTTAAACTTGACTTTTCCGTGACCAATGATTCTAGCCTTCCTGGCATCCCCCAAGAAGACATCACCGCCATCATATTTCTCATACTCGCAGAACCACTCTCTATGGGAAGTGAAGTGAAAGGATGCACTTGAGTCAATCAACCATGCCTCATGTTCTACATGTGTACTTGAAGAAGCCAAGTACACATCCACACCTTCATCTGAGGTGGTTTTCGCCTCTACAGAAGGAGCATCATCATATCCCTTTCCTTTGTCAAGAGCTTTAAATTTATAGTCCCTTTTGTAGTGCCCTTCCTTTCTGCATTTCCAACACACCTTTACAAGTTTTCTTGGAGATTTAGATCTCCCTCTATATTTAGATCTCCCACTCGATGACTTATCTTTCTTTTTGTTCTAGGACTGCCTTCGTACAGGCAAGGCATCACCATTCTGGCTCTCCATATTTTTCCATCTCATCTCCTCCATCAGCAAGGATGAGACTATTTCATCAAACTACAAGGCAGTTGCATTGCTACCTAAAACTAGACTATCCCACGAATATGGTAGAAAACACAAAAAACTAATGCACTTATCGTCATCTAAAATTTCAATATCAATAGATGATAACTAGCTTACCACAATATTAAATGCGCTCAAATGCTCTATCACTGAGTCTCCATCTTTCATCCTTAGGTTATATAGCTTTTTCCATAGGAACAGTTTATTCACCAGAGACTTAGATTGGTACAAAGTCCTTAACTTCTCTAACAAAGCCTTCATCGTAGCTTCCCCTGATACATTCAGCAACATTGAATCTGAGACACACAATCGTATTGTGCTCTTTGCATTTTGATCCAACTTCTTCCATTCTTCATCGGACACTACCGTCGGTTTAGTACCTAGATCTACCACGATCCACTGATCTTTATCCACCAATAGATCCTCCATCTTGAGTTTCCATAACTCAAAACTCGGACCATTAAATTACTCGATCTCTATCTTTCCACTGCTCGCCATCTTCTTTCACCACCAGAATCAATCTCGCAAACCTCCCACTAAACAGGGTGTACCATAGGCCCAAGTGAAACCCCTCAGCAACAAAGTTATCCCCTTTAAGCCAAAACAGATCCGATACCAAATGTAGTTTTTAACCCTGTACAACCTGCATATGAATTCTAAAACACAAAAAATAAACAATGTGAGGGGATAACACATAAAACACATATACACAGAGATTTTCCCGTAGATCCCAAAACCAAGACTACCAGCTTGAGTTTTCATTATGTTCCTTTTAATGTTACAATACATATATATACATGCCGAAGCATCCAATACCATGGACCGAAAACCATCGTGCCCAAAACCATGTGCGAAAACCATGCACAAAACCATAGGTAGGTTCCCCCCACCTAATATAGCGTCCAAAAAAAAAATTCCTCGGGGTGCTGCCTCAGACCCTGTAGAGGGATGCTAGACACCCCCTCAAAGCCCCTATGACCCCTCCACTGCGCAGTCGGTGTAATGAAGGGGGGGCTCTGACCCCCCTCTAACCCCTCGATTAACTAGGGTAGCTAGTCGTGGAAAGAATATAACACAAACCAAAAAATAAATTAAAAAGTCATATAGAAGTCCAAAGGTCACATTAAAATTCAAATAATCATGTGGGAAGTTCAAGAGTCATGAGGATATGAAAGGTTATTTCTCTAGTTATAAAAGGAGCCTCATTACTCAAAGAAGGGACTTTTCACCTTGGGTTCTCCAACAAGGCATTAGAGAGATAAAAGTAGTTCTTTTGGAGAGAAACTAGTAGCTCTCATGCTCAACTATTGGAGATAGTGGTGTTCATTGTATCAATGTATCTAAAAACAAATTATTAATATTTGAAGCTCTATAACCAAACACACTTTTATGCATATATCATGAATGTAGTACGATTATTTTTTATATGTTGGAAATATGTGTTTTGTTCATATTTACTAAAGAAATTGACATATTTCATTGGATTTGGTGCTCACTTTAATGAATGTGTCTTGTGATAGTATTGATGATCATTACATTGATGTGAAATATTTCACTAGACAATTAAAGATCCTTTCTTACGTATATATGTGTGTCTTTACTATATTATTACTATTGCTCTTCTCCTAGAGACTCACTTTTGTTCCCTTTTGGTGAGAGAACCTTGGTATATTATACAACTGAACACTTCACAAGGCATACTTAATTTCTTATTCAAATGTACATGTGCACTACTCTCTTATGCTAACAGCTGCAACCAAGGCAAATATTTAAGGACATGGCAGCCAGGCCTTATTTCTGGATGGGGCTCCTACACCAAAAGATGTGAGGTTTAATTGTGACCTCATATCAAGGACACCCCCTGTATGTTGGAAGGATCCAACATTGTAAACATTCTGGTGCTAGAAGGAGGGCAAGATTTTTATGGTTGACGACTCATCTCATCAAGCAAATCATATTTTGTGCAAGGAAATAATTCTCCGAGTACAACTCCAACTAACACTCCTGAGAGAGGAGTATCCTCTCATCTTGGTCCACAACAAGCTTTTGAAGTTACCTACGATCAACTCCAGACAATATATCATATTACTCATCAGTTTGCAAGAGCTCTTGGATTGTTGTTTTTCACCACTATTCTTCCTCATAAGTTGATTAATAAAGAAATAATTCATAGTGGTTTATTGGTTTCTTTGGTGGAACATTTGGTCAGTACCACCCTTGAAGAGTTAGATGATTCTACAGGAAGAACAAATTAACAAGGGGACTTTCCACCTATTGTTGGGAATGGTCCCTGGGGTCATTTTTGGGACTAAAAGCCTAATTTTGGGGCAGAAAGCCCGAATTTTGTATAAAGGAATGTAAAGTCTACTAAAAGCCTAAGTTTGGGGAAGCCTAAGTTTGGGGTAGAGAGTCTGAATTTTGTATAAAGGAATGTAAAGTCTCTGCATTTTGTGGCCGTGAAGCGCGAAGATATCAAGAGTCAAAAAGGGTTTCTACCCTTAGTTTAGATAGCTTGTGTCGACTTTAGAGATCTGCCCTTGGTCTGTGAACCATGGGATTGTATAAAAAGGGAGTCTTAGAAGAGTCTTGCTAGAAAATTATATATTATGGAGCAATGGAACACATAAATATTGCAGAAATATAAACACAAAAAATGCATAAAACAAGAGAGACACAGATATACGTGGTTCACCTAGTTTGGGCTACGTCCACCCCAAACAGCCAATCTTTCCTTTCTATTATCCAGCAAAAATGAAGAGACACAACCTACATCAAATCTGCTTTAATATCCTCTCTTTTCTCTCACCATCTCACCTCTTTATTTCTTGCTCAGAGAATACACATCTATTACACAACCTCAAATAAAATGCCCTCATACAAAGAGAGGAGTTGCCTTCTAGGGAAAAAAACCCTAAACTAAACATAAGTTCTACTGTCAGATCATCCGCCTAATGAACGACCCAGATTGACTAGAAATTACTATACTTTTACAAGGCTATTTTACATCTGTTTTTAGCTTCGAGAGCGATGCCCTCGAAACCCCCACCGGGGGACCGTTGGCCCCCGAACCCCCCAGCCAGGGGGGATCGGCCCCCCTGAACCCCCATGGGGGGGACAAGTCCCCCCCTACACCCCCCCGTGTGGAGGGGTGTACAAACTTCCTGGGGTATACATCTGGCTGAAAAAAAGACCTCTGAACAATCATGCTCCACACCCAACAATCTCCCACTTGGAGAATGATTGTAGCAACTCCATCATTGCTTCATTTGCTAGACAACGACTCCTCTTTGGACCTAGTTGTTTCTCATCTTCATCGTCATCCTTGAAGACCAATTGAAACTAAGCATATTCTCAGTTTCTCCCTGGTTACAACTTTTGTTAGCATATCTGCAGGATTCTGGCTAGTGTGTATCTTTTCGAGCTTCAACTCTCCATCTTCCAACACTGATCGTATGAAATGGTATTTGAGTTTTATGTGTTTAGTCTTGGAATGAAATGTTGAGTTCTTTGCAAGATGAATGGCACTTTGGCTATCATTGTATAACGTTCCCATATCATGCTCCTTACCCAACTCACCCATAAACCTTTGTAACCAAATTATTTCTTTACTAGCCTCTGTAGCAACGACATACTTTGCTTTTGTTGTTGAAAGTGCAACAACACTTTGGATTTTTGAAACCCAACTAACAGCTGTTCCACCTACAGTAAATACATATCCTGTAGTGCTCCTCCTGTTATCTCTGTCACTTGCCATGTCTGCATCAACATATCCCTGTAGAGAAATGTTTGAGCCACCAAATCATAATGCTTGATTTGTGGTACCTTTCAAATATCTGAGAATCCATTTCACTGCCATCCAATGTTCCTTTCCTGTATTGTTCATATACCTGCTTACAACCCCCACTGCATGTGCAAGATCAGGCCTTGTGCAGACCATTGCATACATTAAGCTTCCAACTACGAATGCATATGGAACTTTAGACATATAATCCATGTATTCTTGGGTCTTTGGGCACATTTCCTTACTAAGTTTGAAATGGCTAGCAAAAGGTGTACTAATTGGTTTTGCATTGTGCATATTAAATATTTTCAACACCTTTTGTATGTACTCATTCTGAGACAATGTTGATTTGCAATTTTTCATGTCTCTAGTTATTCTCATACCAAGGATTTGTTTTGCAACTCCCAAATCCTTCATTGAAAATGAATTTGCCAACTTTCTTTTGAGCACATTTATTTCCTGCATGTTAGACCCTGCAACAAGCATGTCATCTACATACAATAAAAATATAATATAGCTGCCATCATTTTGTTTTTTCAGATAAACACAATGATCAGAGTGACATCTAGTATAACCTTGTTCAGACATAAACTTGTCAAATTTTAGATACCATTGCCTTGGATCCTATTTTAAGCCATACAATCTCTTCTTCAACCTATACACTAGTTTCTCCTTCCCTTTTACCTCATATCCTTGTGGCGGTTGCATATATATCTCTTCTTCCAATCCCCATGGAGAGAGGTTGTCTTTACATCTAACTGCTCAAGATGCAAATCTTCAACTGCTACTAGACTTAAAATAGTTTTGATTGAAGTCATTTTAACAATAGGAGAAAATATTTCATCATAATCAATGCCTTTCATCTATACAAACCCCTTCACCACAAGTCTAGCTTTGTACCTTTATTTTCCTCCATCTTCTTCCTTCAGTGTGTAAACCCATTTATTCTTCAATTTAGTTTTTCCTGTAGGCAACTTGACTAAGTCCCAAGTCTGGTTAGGCATTAAGGAGTCCATCTCTTCTTCCATGGCTACCTCCCACTTCTTCTTTCTTTCAACCTGCATTGCTTCTTCATAACATTCAGGTTCACCAGAATCAATCAACAATAAATAATATAATGAAGGATAGTATCGTTCAGGGGGTATACTTATCCTGGTAGATCTTCGAACACCATTTTCAGGTGTTTGGCGTGCCTGTTTTTTTTGTTGTGGTTGTTGATTATTATTATTTTCAAGCACCTTTACTTTTTCAGTGATTTCATCAAGAACTGCGTATTCCTTGTTTTCTTTTTCCTATTTCTTTTCTTGCAACTGATTCTTATACAAGACCTTTTCATTGAATATTACATCTCTGCTCCTAATGATTTTGTGATTTTCATAATCATATAAGCGATAACCAAAATCATTAACACCATATCCAATAAAGGTACATTTCTTTTACTTTGCCTCAAGATTTGTTCTATTTTCTTTATTAATATGGAAAAAGGCATCACAACCAAAAGGCTTTAAAAAATAGTAGTTTACCTTTTTACCTGTCCATGCTTCCTCTGGAACACCACCACCCAAGGAACTTGAAGGCCCTCTATTTATTATATAAACAACAGTATCTACAGCATCTGCCAAAAATTGTAAAGGCAATCCTGCATGCAATCTCATGCACCTTGCATGCTCCATGAATGTTTTGTTCATCCTTTCTAACACACCATTTTCTTGTGGTGTTCTTGGAACTGTCTTCTCTCTGTGAATTCCATGCTCTGAACAGTACCTATCAAACTCTTTACTGCAATATTTACCTCCATTGTCTGATCTGAGACACTTCAATTTCTTTCCTATCTCAATCTCAACCAAAGCTTTCCATTTCTTGAAAGGATCAAATACATCAGATTTATTCTTAATACAATAAATCCAAGTTTTTCTAGTTGTATCATCAATAAAAGTAACATAATAATGAGAGCCACCAAGAGATGATACCTGAGCAAGCCCCCATACATCTGTATGCACAAGCTCTAATTTTTCATTCTTCTTTTCTTTCCCAACTTTGAGAAATATGACTCTCTTCTGTTTTCCATAAATGCAATTCTCACAGAAGTCCAAATCAACATTCTTCAAACCCGGCAACAAATTCCTTGAGTGAAGAATCTTCATCCCTTTTTCACTCATGTGTCCAAGCCTATGATGCCATAATGCTGCATCTGTTCCTTTGGAAGTTAAAGCATTAACAGAGTTAGAAATACCATTGCATAAATACAATGTACCAACCTTTTCGCCTTTTGCTATTACCAGGGCTCCTTTGGTGACCTTCCAAGCTTTATCTGTGAAGTTGTCACACAACCTTCACCGCTCTAACTGCCCTATTGAAATCAGATTTTTCTTTAGATCTGGAACATGCCTTACCTCCTTTAGTAGCCATTGGTTTCCATTCTGTTGTTTTACAAGAACCTTAGCCATTCCAACAATTTTACAGGGTTTATCATCACCCAAACGAACTTGTCCAAAATCTCCTTGAACATAGTCATGAAAGTATTTCTTATCAGGTGTGGCATGGAATGAGGCCCCTGAATCTACCACCCAGGAATCAGTAATATTTTCGGAAGAAAGAATCAAAGCATATTGTAACACCTCACCTGTCACATTTGCTTCATGATTGTTTTCTTGATGTGCATCTCCTTCTTTTCCTTTCCGAGATCTACAGTCTTTCTTTAGGTGTCCTTTCTTTCCGCATTTCCATCACGCTATCCCCGATCTGGACTTGGATCTATCTTTCCTTGATTTACTGTGATATCCTAAGCTCTTTCCTCATTCCATTTTTCTTCCCTTAAACTCTACACTCAGAACATTACCCGATGTCTCACCGAATCTTTTCCGTCGCATTTCCTCACTAAGGATAGCACCACCAACATCATCAAACTTTAAAGTACTAGATCCAGAAACAGAGTTACTCATGGCCATTACTAAACCATTCCAACTTTCTGGCAATGAGCACAAGAATAACAGAGCTCTAACTTCATCATCAAATTCTACCCCTACAGAACATAACTTACTTGTAACAATATTAAAATCATTTAAATGGTTTGCAACAGATCCACCTTCTGACATCTTCATATTAAATAACCATTTCATAAGAAATACCTTGTTTGAGGCCGAGGGCTTTTCATATAGTTTCTCCAACTCCTTAATCAAACCCTTTGTCGTGTTTCCTTCGAAATGTTGAAGGTAACCGATGCTGCGAGGCACAACCGTACTGTTCTGAGTGCCTTTCTATCAAGAAGGTTCCATTCTTCATCTGTCATACCCATCGGCATCTTTGTTTTTCCACCCAATGGTAGGTACATATCTTTCTGATACAGATAATCTTCCATCTGCATCTTCCACAGCGAAAAGTTTTGGCCGTTAAATTTCTCGACCCTAAACTTACCATCTTCTGCCATTTCTCCCACTCGAACCAGGAACCCTTCTTTCCTATGAGTTTATCATCCAAATAAACCTTCAGCTCTGATACCCGTTGTTAGAAAATTATATATTACAGAGCAATGGAACACATAAAATATTGCAGAAATATAAACACAGAAAACGCATAAAACAAGAGAGACACAGATATACGTGGTTCACTCAGTTTGGGCTACGTCCACCCCGAACAACCAGTCCTTCCTTTCTATTATCTAGCAAAAATGAAGAGACACAACCTATAGCAGATCTACTATAATATCCTCTGTTTTCTCTCATAGTATCACCTCTCTATTTCTCCCTCAGAGAATACACATCTATTACACAGCCTCAAATACAATGCCCTCATACAAAGAGAGGGGTTATCTTCTAGGGCAAAAAGCCCTAAACTAAACATAAGTTCTACCGTTAGATCATTCACCTAATGAACGGCCCAGATTGACTAGAAATTACTATACTTTTACAAGGCAATTTTACATATGTTTTTAGCTTCAGGAGCATTGCCCCGAAAACCCTGCGGGGGATCGACCCCCCCCCCCTCGAACCCCTATGGGAGGGGGACAAGTCCCCCCACACCCCCCCACGTGGAGGGGTGTACAAACTTCTTGGGGTATACATCTGACTGAAACAAATACCTCTGAACAATCATGCTCCACACCCAACAAGTCTAAGGCGGAGTAGAGTTATAACTAAGTTTGAGTCTGTGAAGAGCTATGATCGAGAGTCTTAGCGTAGGAAGAGGCTCTACAGCTAAGTGCACGGAGGCCTAGGGTAGAAGTGAGCAGTTGAGTGCGCGGACCCCTGCAACTGTTTGTGCAGGGAAGATAGAGTTTGTATTGGGAATCTGAATCATCAATAAAGAGAAGTATTCTGAAATTATTGTGTATTTTGCCTCTGTGGATCGCATGCGATTATGTTATGTTAAGCTCTGGGTTTATGTTATAATGCTAATTTGATGTGCGAATGTATATGTTTCTATCTGTTATATGAATGCAAATAAGGATATATGTTTACATGATGATAATCTTAATTTCATGGTAAAATTGACAAACACTTAAGATAATTCAGGAAATTATACAATAGTGCAGTAACAAAGGCGTGTAAGTACCTGAGCCACTGGTTAGGGTTGCGCAAAGGACGACCATATACCTTCGCAGAGGTTCTAAGAGATGGAAGATAAAGTACATTGATAATCCCTAAAGGCTTATTGATCTACGAAAAGGGAGAGTTTAAGCTATAAAACTAACATCACAACCATCTCAGGTTGCGGAAACTTGGTTCCTGCATCCCCCACATACTGCTTTGGGCGAGACTTCGGTCTGCACTCCACGGACTGATGCCGAAAGGGCTAGTAGTGTATGGATTTTCTTGGCTAACTAACATTGAACCTAGGTTAGGGCGTCATTCAAGCCAACAAATGATTCCATTAACGAGACTGGAATCTACATAACAAGATGTGTGATGTCACATCATTGGAATACAACTAAGAAGGAGATAGAAGATTGGTTGGATAGGAAGATCCAAGAATTCTGTTGGGTCCCTATAATACTAGTGATTACCCCATTACTATTGTAGTTATACCCCTTATTAATATTGTTGTGCCCCTATTGCCCCCATATTGTTATTACTGTGCCCCATAGAATCCCTTTATTGTTGTTTTTGTGGCTTTATATTATTATTGTTAGGTCGGCTAGATTATATTGTGACTCCTTAGACTCCTA
>APFE030043340.1:155049-180892 GCA_000404065.3 Pinus taeda | reverse complement strand
TATGTAATGTAAAGGAGGTTGCCCCCTCGAAGAGGCTGAATTCTAAGGCATTGATCTATATTTTCTATCTTTTTTGAGTTGGTTTCATAACAAATTCGCGGCGCTAGAGAACAGGAATCTGGGATTAAGGAAAGAATAGTAGTTGGATAGATATATGTACATAGAGATACACAAAATGTTCTTATGTTCCTTCCCATTTGAACTGTATGAGTGGATTGCGAAGTTGGCAGATGGCCAAGGGAGGTGGAGGCTTGACAATCTGATTCTTTGGACCCCAAATTTAATGTGGAGATTGGAAGCCTCTGAAGATAATGTCACACGTGTTTTCGATCATTGGCTCGACCATTTCATAGGAGGGTTTGTGACAGAGTTCGCGGTTGATACTTCGGTCAGCTACAATGAAGCAGAGCGTCGCTTCTTCAAGGGGCCACGAGGTAAGTATTTGAAATCATTAAATATTTGGATTAAGATGCTCTTGTGTGAAAATTGGATCATGCAGTTGCCTTGATGTTTAGAGCTATGTGAAGTGGAAGGTCTTTCAAGGACGGAGGGAGAAAAGGTCATGAGTATAGCCGTGGATTGAGCCTCCTTTGAGTGACGACGAAGGAGCAGCGTAGCCTTCTCCGCTGAGCACTATTCAGTTGATAAGACAAGGGTTCCCATGAATACCTACACTACCTCCACCCTCATCACATCCATCCACACCACCTCCATCTTCACCTCCGCCACTTACCCCATTGCCCACACCACTGCCACCTCCACCATTGTTCAACATGGAGAACTTCGTAAAGCTACCTATATTCAAGGGCCTAGGAAATGAAAATCTCGACCAGTTTTGGTTTGTCGTGAAGGCTGTATGGGAAGCTCAAGGTATCATGGACAATCAAATGAAGAAAGCAATTTTTGTTAGTACCTTGTAGGACCATGCACTAATGTGGTACATAAAGTATAGTACTGATAACCCGACGTCCGCGTTGGAAGATATCCAGACTATGCTAAATAGGGAATTCAACAAACCTAAGTCTCAAGCACAATCCATTGTGAGATTCAAGAAGATCATGATGAAGCCTAGGGAGACACCTTGGAATTTGGATCAAAGATTGAAGTGTACGATCCGTGAAGCCAACATGAACCTAAATGATGGGCAGCACCACGAATGGTTTGTAGCCTCGCTCCTGCTCTACCTAAGCATTGCATTATCACAAAAAAATATTAGGACCCAGGCAGACACTCTGGAAATCGCAATGAGACTACATGAGACACCAATGTAGGATGCTAATATGGGGGTTCAGCAGATTCATGCACAGTTGTAGAACCTTTGCCTCGAAATGCAAAATCTGAAGAAAGACAAAACATCTTGACCAAAGGCATGCGAAGAAGTCTGGTTCCTGAAATGCAAAGGTCAAGGGCATGACAAGGATCATTGTTCAGTCTTTGCAAACTATGTTGCAGAAGGGGGACCAATGCCTCTAAGGCCGGAGGCTGCGACAAGGCCAAGTACAGGGCCTGCGCTATGGTGTGCTATATGCTAGGTAGCTAGGAAACATGCAATCGACAATTTCCATTTGTTGCAGAAATTCGTACAAACACCACAATAGCTCTTCTGCAATTTCTGTCAATCAGTAGGTCATGACGAGTGCAATTTCCATAGTTATGAATTAATGATGGACATGACACCTGCATACAGGGTGTAGGCAGAAATGCGGTCTCCGAGCCAAGGTGCTGGGGGAGCGTGATGTGAGTATCAGGGGCACAACCGAGGCTAAGGGCATATTATTTGTTACAATTGTGGAGGACCATGACACTACGCGAGAGACTTCCCAAATCCGATGCGACTGTCATGCCGCTACTCTACTCAGTTTGAACATGCAACTAAGGATTTCCCAATGTTATTGGCTAAGATTCGCGAGAAGGGAGCATAGCCTCTGCAGTCGACTCAGAACCTACAGTTGATGAGGGCTAAGCCTCACGAGTAAGACCCTAAGGTAAACATTATGCTACGTATTGGAATGACAACTAGTGAGGATAAAGGGAAACAGCCTACAGAAGGTGAGTGGGTCCACAAAGCACCAGAAAAGGAGACTATGTTTGATATGGAGCATGCAAAAGGAATATTTATGGAACCAAAGAAAATCTTCACTGAGGCCTCTACCTCAGGAAGTTAGGAGAAACCGGTTGAAGAGATGGACCCATCCATGACTACCACGTTCTTGGAGACCTGCATGAACCTACTCCACGATAATAAAATTGTGAAGGGACTGTAGGAACTAATCAACCAGTGCGCTAGCAAGGACAACACTACTAGCGAACTGCACGTGGTCAGAAAGCTTTGTAAGCATAAGGCAAGGACTGGACGTGAGATGAGACTCACCGCACAGATATGGGAATACAAAATGGACCAAGTTATCTTGGATCTAGGGTCCGACACGAATGTTTTTCCAAAACAAACATGGGAAAGAATGGGGAGACCTACACTCCAGTGGTCTTTGATCTAGCTAAGGATGGTGAATCAACAAAAAATCATCCCAATGGGGAGGCTGTAAGGGGTAATAGCTGACATCGAAGGCGCAAGCGCAATGGTGAATTTTGAAGTAATAGAGTTTTTGGATGATAGAAATCCCTACCCTGCGCTTCCTGGGATCGATTGGGCCACTGACATGAATGGGGTAATCACCTGAAGAAGTGAAAGATGATATTTGAAAAGAAATTGCTCCACGTAGTGGTACAACTCGATCCTGCAGAAGGAACGTGCTATATAGAAATGGTCCACAATTATGAAAGTGATGACAATTTGGACCATATTTATAATATAGTGGCATGAGGCTAGGATTGGGTGAATCCGACTGCAGACAGACGTATTGCATGGGACCGCGAGAGCTCCTACAAAATCAGATTCGGATGAAGAACTACAGCACTAGTAGAACTGACTACATGAGGTATCTACGTTGCACTTAAATATGATGACCAAGTCGTTGCACTGCGTATCGTCATAGGTAAGGAATATACCTCACTATGATGGGCTAACTGACGTTGATTGCTTTTGGGACGCATTCAAAAGGGAAGTGCATGAGAAGCATTACTTCTAGGAATTAGATTGGGCATTGTGCTCCACACCTGCAAGATGGTGGGGTGCGCATAAGGGTAGTTTCGATGATTGGCAAAAATATAGGAGGATGATGAGGATACGCTTTGGCCACCCAAAGGTACGACTAATAGAAAAGTATGGTGGGAGGAATGATTGGCACGATCATTTAGCCAAGTGGACTGAAGCACACAGAGCAAAGCCTCAACTGGAGTGGGTCCATCTATTTTGTCATACTTTGGAAGTTATACCAATGAATTGGTACTTGGAGACAGAACTTCTTCATGGCACTGAAGAATGGAATGTTTTATGCCAAGTATTTCTGATGACATTCAGTTTTGAGGATTGGTTTGAGTCCATCGATGAATTGTTTCAAGAGGTTAAGACAGACATCTTTAGGATACTGCAAGATCCTCTAGACCTGATTCAACATTATTGGACTACCTTGCTGAGCCACGCGCTGGAATGTTACAATGTAACAATGGAAGAAGAAGACAAAGACCTGAGAAAGATTAATATCCCAGAGACTAAAGGTCATTGCGGAGTTGAAGGACCATAGCTAAAGAACCCAGACATAACTGAGCCACTCAAGATCAAGTAGGTGACATTGTGATGAAGGAAAAATCGAAGTTTTCCAAGATTGGGGACTATTGGGATGATGGGACAGTAGATAAGGTTGTCGAATTACTCCGCAAATATCAAGACTTATTCCCCAAGAAGTTTTCCGACCTAAAAGGGATAATAAGAGACCTAGGTTTCATGAAGATCACCCTAAAGCTGGATGTGAAACCTATGAAACAAAGACCGTACCATCTCAAACCAAAGTATAAGGAAAGGGTCCGCACTGAGTTAGATAAGATGCTCGTGGAAGGCATTATTGAACCGGTGGAAGAATCTGATTGGGTAAGCCAAATAGTGGTTCAGGAAAAGCAATAGAAGGAAGAAATAAGGGTATGCGTAGATCTCATGAAATTGAATGACGCTTGTGTGAATGATCCTTCCCTGACCCTGTTCACCGACGAGGTCCTGGATAATGTGGGTGGCCAAGAAGCATACTCTTTCACTAATGGATTCTATGGGTACCATCAGATCAAAATCACACCTAAGGATAGAATCAAGAAGACCTTCGTGATTAAATGGGGATGTTTTCAATACAATGTAATGCCTTTTGGGCAGACGAATGCGCCAACGATCTTTTCGCGTGTAGACATTACGGCATTCAAAGACTTCATTCATAAAATTTTTGAGCTATACTTTGATGATTGGATAGTTTTTGGATTGGTCAAGCTCTATGTGGCAAGTTTGTGCTTGATGATAGATACATGTAGGAGATACCAGATCGTGCTCAATCTGAAGAAGTGTTTGTTTTGTGTCCCTTTTGGGATCTTGCTGGGTCATGTGGTATACAGACAAGGATTGATGGTAGACCCCGAGAAGATCGCGGTGATAATCAACTTTGAGGCGCCGAGGAGTGTGAAATAGTCGTGTGCAACTTTGGGGCATATCAGGTACTATAGGAATTTCATCAAGAGCTATGCCCAGATCACTACGCCTATGGAGAAATTATTGAAAAAGGATGCTACATTCTGTTGGAATGATGAATGTTAGAAGAGCTTGGATGTGTTGAAAGAGAAAATGGTCACCGCGTCAATCCTAGTCGTCCTGGATTGGAAGAAGGAATTTCATGTGCACATGGACATATCATGTATTGCATTGGGATTTGTACTAACACATGCCAGTGAGGAAGAATTGGATCACCCTATAGCGTTCGCCAGTAGGAAGTTGTCTAAAGTGGAGAAAAAATATTCCACGACAGAGCACGAAGCAATAGCTATGGTGTACGAGCTCCAAAAGTTTAGGCACTATTTGTTGGGTGGACACTTTAAGATGTATACGGACCATTCCGCGTTGAAGTACCTAGTCAACAAGCCTGTGTTGGGGGGGGGGGGAATATGTAGTGGTTGTTGTTGGTCTAGGATTATGACTTCAAAGTTATTGTGAATCCAAGACGACTGAATGCAGGACCTGATCATCTGTCATGCATTGAAACTGGAGAGGAACCTACTAATTTAGAGAAAGGACTTCCTAATTCACAACTATTTGCAGTGCGCATCACGGAAAGTCACTTTGAAGATATTATCCACTTCCTGACGACAAGAATGGCTCTAGAAGGTTATACAAGTCAACAAAAGAAGGAACTAGTAGTGCGTGTGGCAGAATTTTTTATCATTATAGGGAACTTGTACAAAATGGGATCAAACGAAATATTAAGACATTATGTGCCTAACTTTGAACGAATCAGCATCCTCACTAAGGCTCATGGAGGAGCCGTGGGAGGAAATTATGCAGGGAAAGCAACAGCGCAGAAGATTCTATGCACTGGGTTGTGCTAGCCGAACCTACATAAGGATTCGAAAGTGTATTATATGGCATGTGATGCATGTCAAAGCACTAGCAGACCATCACAAAGGGATTAGATGCCTCTGATACCGCAGGTGACGTTACAACCATTCGAAAAATGGGCAATTGACTTTGTGGGACAGATTCAGCCTCCAGTAAAGAAGATGAGTACGTGGTATATCATCACCACGACTGAGTATTTGACCAGATGGGCGAAGGCACATCCTGTGAAGGACTGCATAGGTGTGACAGCAACAAAATTTATTTTTGAGTATGTCCTGACAAGATTCGGGTGTCCAAATATTTTGATGAGGTGATCGCAGTACACATTTTCTTAATGAAACAATCAGCGCGTTGACAAAGGAATTCCAAGTGTATCATCAGAAAAGTATGCCTTATCATCTGCAGGCTAATGGGACGGTGGAAGCATTCAACAAGATATTGGAGAGCGCACTAACGAAGATTTGATATTCTCAGAGAAATGATTGGGATGTGTGCGTACCCGTGATGCTATGGGCCTACAGAACGACTTGCAAGAAGTTGATTAGACAAACACATTTCATACTCGTTTATGGCGTAGAATTTATGATGCCAATGGAATACATTGTACCTAGTCTACGCATAGCGGAATACACAAGAATGGCGGATCACAGAGCCCTGGAAGAGAGGCTCGTGAAGCTAACAAAGCTTGAGGAGGATCGATTTCTAGTTGGATTTCATCAACAAGTTCAAAAGGAGCATGAAAAGGCATGGCACAATCAACACATCAAACTGCACACCTTCAAGGTAAATGATCTGGTCTTGTTATATGACAAAAAATTTGATAAATTTCGAGGGAAATTTAGGATGCAATGGCTAGGGTTGTATGTCATCAAGGAGATTACCAATGGTGGAGCAGTTCAGCTAATCAAATTGAATGGAGAACCCTTCCCAGGGAAGGTGAATGGAAACTGAGTGAAGTCATACACCGGTGATCTAGCTAGGTGACTATATGAGAGAGCAAAATCTTAGTGCTCCAAGTAGCTAAAAGGAAGCATGGGACTATAAACTACACTTCCCGGGTCAAAGAGTTGTGTGATTGGGGAACTGCACTGTTACACAGCAATTTGTCACCGTCCCTACTACCCTTCTCCCGCATCTTGGAGGACTCATTCTGGAACCTATGAGAAGTGACATGGCCTACAAACACTTGCACTACATTCCCTTGAACATGATCTTTATTTTCCCTGAAGACATCTCCTGCTAAAAACTCCTAAAAATAGCTCTTTTTCCATTGGCGCGGTTCCATAATGCAGCCCTAGCGCCAAGGGGGAAAATCCTCCAAAGAGGGTGTGCCAGTTGGCGCTTTGTCATAGAGTCACACCCACGCCAACCATAATCAGAGGTGTTTTTTAACAAGCAAACGGCGAAAGTTTCGTCCTAACAAATTCCTGAACTACTATCTATCTTGAGTTGGATGGTTCGGCTACGGATTTCCATAGAGAGGAAGTGGTTTGCCACCTCTCATGGAAGCTTCCTTGATGATATGGCCAATCCCATGATTATTGGCTATGATCCCAACTCCCCTTCCTCCATTTATAAAAGCTTGCCCATTTTCCTTTGCAAGCTAGTTCGAGAGTTCCAGAGAATTAGAATTGTCAAGTTTCCAAGAGCTTCATGCTGTAAGAGCCTTCTTAATTCCCATAAGGCCAAATCCAAGCAAGGAGATTATGGTCCAATAACCAAAGAGAGAGAGGCTTGTCCCTATTCCCAACAAGCTTTGCAAGACATGTGCTGCTGACTACCCAGCCAAAGGAGAATCTAGCGTCAGAACTTTGGTTGTATTCTTCTTTGATTAATTATTAATGATCGACTATTGGTTATGGTTCCACTCTTATTGTTATTTGTGATGATGATGAGTTATATCCTTTCTGACTGATATATAGTTGCATATGCTAGATTTTATGCTTGTGTTTGTGTCGTTTCTTGTATGTGTAGTTGTCCATTCATGGAGATCGTGGGGATTGTGATCTGCCAGAGCAAAGGAACGGGAGCACCACCTCTTCTACAAGCACTAGAGTTGGAATCCAGGTAGGCCTTCATCACTGGTCTGTTAATTTGCAATTAGGAACTTGCGCTATAGCGTTTGATGATTGTTGCTAGACCCGGTCTGGGCTAGTAGGGATCACCTCTGTCCGCAGAGGGGATTTACCTCCTCAACAATTTTCCGACTCCGTTGGGGAGCTTGTCTTGCCTTTTTGGTTGTTTCCTGATTTTTACCTACTTGGTCAGCCTTCTGGGTTGAGTTCTTTGTTGTTTCTTGCTTCTTGGTTTACCTGGTTATTGTTGGCCTAGTCTTGGATTGCTTCTTTTTTATTTTTGCATAGAAAACTTGACTGGTGTGCTTTTTTAGCATAACAGTCGCGCCAATTGGCGCTAGTTGTCAATATACACCCCACGCCAATCCTTAAAAGGCGCTAGTTGTAGCCTGACAGTCGCACCAGCCCTGGGAACTTTTAAAGTTTGCTTGTTTTAAGCCTTCTGAGCTTGATCTTTGCTTTTGGATACATTTTCTCGACTGCTTGAGTGTGTTGGAGTCTTGTTTGACTGGTTTTAACCTTTACTCTTTGGTTGTTTTCCATTTTCTATCGATTTCATGTTTTTAGCCCTAGGGCATCTAGTGGCTTTGTGTATCGAGCCTTCCTTAGGAGTTTTTTGTCTTCTATTAGTCCAGTCAACTTTTTTATTGCTCCCTTGCACTCGTTTAGTGGTTGTTAATCATGTCATTGCATTGTTTTAGTGACCTACCTCTTTTTCACTTGAACTTCGCTTTGTTTCGCTTTGGGCCTGCATTACACGGCTCATTTGTGTCTTTGGGACTTTTCTCGGTTTTGAAGGATTGCTTGGTGATTTAGGGATCTGATTGTGCTTGCATTGAGTGAAATTTGCTTGTTTTTACTCTTTTATCATCGTTTCTCAAAGTTTGTTTAGTGCATCTTGCCATCAACTTTAAAAAAAAAACAATCTCTTTTGCTTTTCATTAGTTAATGTGAATTAGAGCTCTTCATTGTTATTAGTGATTAGTGACTTTGAAGAAAAGTTTGTTAATTTCCATTAGCTGCATTAGAGATATTGTTGGTTGTTTTATGATCATTTTGTTTGTGTGAAAGCTCTCAACTCTCTCGTAGCTAGCATTCATCGAATGAAATGATATATTGCGGCATATAGTTTGCATTTAGGAAATTTTGAGACATTACATACAGTAAGGCCTGAAAACTAAAACATAATACAAGATCAACTTTAAAATGAACTGAATGAATCTAACAACACATTGGAACATAACGCACACTGTTTAGAGGTCTAGGCTAGATACGTGCTCCGACGTCGTTAAACCTAGTCACTTTTGTTTCCACTCAAGGTTGGGTGATTCCTCCTTCTGTGACTCAATAGTGGTCTAGTACACAATTGTGCTCCCACGTACTGTCGAGTATATGGGGAGACCCCACTAGGTTATCATCCTTTATCCATAGGAAGCCATGTCTGCCGCCTTACAACCCATAACGCACCGAACACAACATTCGGGAAGATTGACCGTCGTACGGAAAGTCCTTGGTTTTCATACGATTGCCAAGGTGTATATGCAGTTTTATGGATTGTCTAGTAAACATTTGCCTAGTTCTCGAGAGTAGTCACTTTTGCTCCTTTTTGGACTCCCTAAAAGAAAAGGCTCATCTGAGCACTTGTCACTTCAGGCTCATTAAACATTCAAAGGCGACTAGAGTCATATTTTTGTCCTTTTCTCGACTCTTTAAAGATGAAAAGGTCAAGTTATGTCCTTGTGTCTTCAAATTTATTCACCCGCGATCACACGCCCTGTTAGATTTTGTTTGTTGGCCTTTTGATTGTGTTTCTTGACTCTTTTTCAGCCCTGTGTGTGTGATTTTCAGTTTTGATGGCAACTTTTCCAGAGTTCACCAACCCAGGAATCCCCTCTGAAGGGAATCCTGGTCATTTTCCTCCTTTTGGGAATGTTGGTGCTCCTTACATGGCAACGTTGTCCCTTCCTGGGTTAACTGTTGGGTTGCTTGTTTGGTTGTTCTCAACCTCCATGGTCCCTAGTGTCTCAATTGCTGGTCAATCCGTTCCTCCACCCGAACAACATCATGTTGACTCCAAGGTGGACCTCTCCCCTTCTTCGCTAGTTTCTACGTCCTCATCTTCTACTTCGCCTAGTGAAAGTCTAGATTCAAGTAACCAGGTGGCTAAGGAGAAGAAGAAGAAGACGAAGAAGAAGAAGTCTCATAAGCGAGAGGTTAAAAGTGCAGCTACTGCTCCGAGTACATCTCATGTCGGGCCACCTTCTACTCCTCCACGGAAGGTCAAGTTTCCTTGTAAATTGTGCAAGGATGGCCATCTTCTTCGTGATTGTCCTAGCATTCCTAGGATATTAGAAGTATGGTCTCACGATCTGGCCTACCCCTCATCGTCCTCTGAAGCTCATGGCGATGCTACCCTATCAACTGGCGATGGTAAGAAGAAAGGGAAGATTCGATTCCCCCGTAAGCTATGTGAAAGCAACCATCTCCTTCACCTTTGTCCGCTCATGGATAAAGCTTCTGCTGTTTTGGAAAGTCTTACAGCTTCTTCACCCCAGCTCCCCGTTGGTTATCAGAGGCTCTCTTCAGATCCTCCCCCTGTCGACAAAGAGATTGATTTAGTCCATCCTTCTCTTTTCAAACCTGGCTGTGCTAAGCCTATTTGGGACCAACCATTGGTCGGAGAGAGTGTCAACCTGAGTTCACTGCATGTTGATCACTCTATTTTGGAAGAGCGTCATGCTCATGTTCTTCTCGTCTCGTCAGATTCTCCTGAGTCTGAAAACAACTCTCCTATCCCAGCTGATCCCGAGAGTCCTTCTTCGGAGCAGGGGGGAAATCATACGATTCCCCCACTGAGTAGTTCAGTCGTTTCCTTCAACTGGAGTCACCTGACTACTTTACGCCTTCCATCCCATGTGCCTTTCCAGATTATAGTACATGCCTATAATAAGGCAGTACCTGGCACTGTCTTGGATGAGGGTGCATCTGTCAGTCTTATGCCTTCCACTACTTGGCAAGCTTTGGGCTCCCCACAGCTTATGCCGGTCGCACAAAATCTGATGGCATTTGACGAAGGAACCAGTCAACCATTAGGGATCCTTCCAAAGTTCCCTATTACTTTGGGAGGAAAAACCGTCTATATAGACGTACTGGTTACCCAAGGTGCTTTAGATTTCAGTCTTATCCTTGGTCGTAACTATGTTTATGCCATGGGGACCCTTGTCTCTTCACTTTTCTGTGTGGTTTGCTTTCCACACTACCGAAGAATCGTGACTATAGATCAATTATCATTCTTTAGTCCTCTTGCCTCCTGCGCAGCTGTCATCCCCTCCTGGTTTTTATCCACCAATTGCATCTGCCCCACCGCAGGTCAACTACGTGGCTATTTATCCCGTGCCTGTATCCAGTGATGATGTCGTCGTGCATAGTGTCCTGGAGGCATTGGGTCCCAACTTCCAAGATGTTTTCCTTCCCCTGGGAGTGACACTCTTGGACGTGGCGACTTCCTGTTCATTATGTTGAAGTTCGTTCGGAGCATAGTTCGCTTTCCTATGTCAAGCTCCTTAAAAAATGAAACTGGGTCTAGTCAAGCATAGTTCTTGATCGTGTGTCAAGCTCGTTAAAAAATGACACAAGGGTTATGAGCATAGTTCTTTTACTGTGTCAACCTCATTAAAAAATGAAACAACTCCCTTTCCAAATCAATTCTTTTTATTAAGATCTCGTAAAATACCAGTCGAGTCTTTCCAAGACCTCGAAATTGAACCTTCATTCCATCCACTTTGTTCAATGCAATGAAGCTTGGGTGGCATGTACCTCGTTTTGCGTCATTATGCTGGGGGCATGCGAACTTATAACAAGCATAGTTTTTCATTTCAAGCTTGTGTAAACATAAAACCAAATCCAAGCAGAGTTCTCCATGGTTCAAGCTTGTGTAAAAATGAACCCATACCCAATGTACATCTCGTGATTGTTGTCTTTATCCACTAAATTATGCTAGATGAGCCTTGGTTTCTTCCTTTCCATCACCACCATCTCCTTGGTCGGTCATATGCTTTCACTTGCTTGTTTTCCTTTTCTGAGGAACCGCAACAATGAGTGGTTTTATTAGCCAACCTCTTGAACATTACATGTTTTGAACAGTTCCACCATTGTCAAAATCAGTCGCTACCCTTTATACCACTCGTTCCTCTAGGACGAGTCTTCTTTAAGCTATTTTCTGACTCGTAAAATATGAAAAGATTGCCGAGTAATTTTTTCCATTTTTGAATTGTTAAAGAGAATAAAAATGGAGGTCTTCTTTCAGCTCTTTTCTGACCATTTAAAGATGAAAAGATTGCCGAGTTATTCCTCTTGACTCGTTAAATGTAAATAAGAGGTGGTCGCCTTTAAGCTCTTTTCTGGCCGTGTAAAGACGAAAAGATTGTCAGGCCCTTGTCATTTTAGGCTCATTAACGTTTAGGAAACGACGTGATTTCGGTCGCTTTTTTACTTTTTCAGGTCGAAGTCACTAATCATGAAAAGTACTCCTCGATCGTAATGGTCGGGTGGTTCTTTCGAGCATCGTTTTACACTTTTTCGGGCTCGAGAGACACAACTTTACGAAAAAGGACACCCCTGGAGTATACTTTTCTGTTGTCTTTTCAAACTCTCTAAACGTGAAAATACGCCGAGTTCTTCCTTTGTCAAACTCGTTAAAACTTGATGACATTGGATTCCGTCAAAATGACATTTTACAAGAATATGCTATCCCCGTCAAACTTGTCAATAAAAATAATTGGGGTACTCGCCAGAAATGGTGGGGAAAATAGAACTAGAATCGTTGTCGTGTCGGCAGTATGTCACTCTTGAGCATGGCACTTGTCTGCATTCGTGTCTGGGTGGGGGCATCTCATCTTGTTTTTCACTTGCTTCCGTGGGTTTGGGTGATCATGTTTGACCTCTCATCTGCTCTTTGTCTTGTCACCATGACCTCTGATCGATTGATGTCAAATTGCCAAGTCCACTATCGTGCCGCCAATATGTTCAAGAGAAGTTGACCTCTACGAAATAACAACCTCCCTCTAATAACTCATAATCCTGATTCACAAAAACATTATCTTCCTCTCTCTCGCGTCGATGATGTGGGAAACACTATGGCCCATCTTCGGTCAAGGTCACCTCCTGTCAACTTTAGCTCATTATCCAGGAAGCTGATCTAGAGACTCCCTTCTGGTGCCTTGGAGCCTGCATGCCTCAATGGCAGGTTCTTCGCATTCGACGTGAGGTTTTCATCATTGGCCTTCGATCGGATGATTCTATGGGTGTTCGACGCCGACTCACTGATTCACACACCGTAGATTGTACCTGTAGTACCTTGAGGTCCATTGTCATTATTGGTGGTACCTCTCATGTCTGTTAACAGCTTTCACCATTGGCTGGTAATCAGATGATGTTCCTGCATGTTTGACTTCGGCTCCTATATTCGCATGCTTGAACTTGTACTTTGTTCGGATTGACATGAAGCGCAAGACCCTGGATTTTGTCAGTTGGGATCCAGGCTGCGATTTTGTGGATTATTACGATTATTACATGACTCATTCACTAGATGGTTGCGACCATGCATGATTCTATTTATCGATCCTCACTGGATGGTTGCGCCCATACCTTGGATCTAGATTATTGTGTACTCTGCTATGGATGGTTGCGCCCATACCACATATATCATGTATTTGAGATATCAGTTGTACTTCTCCACGTAGGTTTTCCGGCAGCAATGTTTTTGGTTGGACATGTTCTCGTAAAGCGTTTCACCCCCTCTCTCTCTCGGGCCTCATGCTTTAGGGGGCATCTGTTACACAACAATTTGTCACTGTCCCTACTACCCCTCTCCCGCATCTTGGAGGACTCATTCCGGGACCTATGAGAAGTGACATGGCCTACAAACACTTGCATTACATTCCACTGAACATGAGATTTATTTTCCCTGAAGACATCTCCTTCTAAAAACTCCTAAAAATAGCTCTTTTTCCATTGGCGCGGTTCCATAGTGCAGCCCTCATGCCAAGGGGACAAATCCTCCAAAGAGGGCATGCCAATTGACGCTCTGTCATAGAGTCGCACCCACGCCAACCATAATCAGAGGTGTTTTTTAACAAACAAACGGCGGAAGTTTCGTCCTAACAAATTCCTAGACTACTATCTATCTTGAGTTGGGTGGTTCGGCTACAGATTTCCATATAGAGGAAGTGGTTTGCCACCTCTCATGGAAGCTTCCTTGATGATATGGCCAATCCCATGATTATTGGCTATGATCCCAAATCCCCTTCCTCCATTTATAAAAGCTTGCCCATTTTCCTTTGCAAGCTAGTTCCAAAGTTCCAGAGATTGAGAATTGTCAAGTTTCCAAGAGCTTCATGCTGCAAGGGCCTTCTTAATTCCCATAAGGCCAAATCCAAGCAAGGAGATTATGGTACAATAACCAAAGAGAGAGAGGCTTGTCCCAATTCCAACAAGCTTTGCAAGACATGTGCTGCTGACTACCCAGCCAAAAGAGAATCTAGCGTCAGAACTTTGGTTTTACTCTTCTTTGATTAATTATTAATGAACGACTATTGGTTATGGTTCCACTCTTATTGTTATTTGTAATGATGATGAGTTATATCCTTTCTGACTGATATATAGTTGCATATGCTGGATTTTATGCTTGTGTTTGTGTCGTTTCTTGTATGTGCAGGTGTCCATTCATGGAGATCGTGGGGATTGTGATCTGTTGGAACAAAGGAACGGGAGCACCACCTCTTCTACAAGCACTAACATTGGAATCCAGGTAGGCCTTCATCATTGGTCTGTTAATTTGTAATTAGGAACTTGCGCTATAGCGTTTGATGATTGTTGCTAGACCCGATCTGGACTAGTAGGGATCGCCTCTATCCACAGAGGGGATTTACCTCCTCAACATGCACAGAACAAAGAAATGTCACAGAGCCTGCATAAGCGAATAGGCAGTTGTACTACCGAAGGAAAAACTGCGCAAGATAGCCGGAAAGTGACCGTTAAATTCACTATTCATGATTTGATGATGCAAAACAGCCAAATGGAGCATGGGGGGCAGCATTTAAGTTGGAATTTATGGAGCAGATCTTTGAAAATATGCCGCCAATCTAGAATTAATGAACCGATTGTGGGGGGAATGATCATATTTGAATTCGAAAATGCCTATAAATTCCAAAGGGTTTACCAGCGGAAAACACTTGGTATTTTGAGAATTGAGGTGTTGAGCTCTCAGGCACACATGAACTATGAAAACTTTGAAGCTTTAATAGCGAGTTCAACATTTGAGAAGTTTCCAAAGGAGACATAGGAGTTGTTGAATAACATCATGTCAATGCTAGCTAAGACTATAAATGTTGGGGAAGAAATGACAGCTGAAGGAGTTGTTCCAGGGGTAGCCATGGCAGCCGAGGGAGTTGTCCTAGTAGCTATAACTACGAAAGTACCAACTGAAGTTTCTAAGTCACCACGGTCGCCCAGGCCGAGGCCTACCCCAACCAAGCAGGGTCTGAAGAATAAGAAAGGAAAGCAGGCCGCGACACTACAGTCGGTGCGCGCATCACCTAGAAAGCACCCACAAAAGGATAATCCCATCGTGCAAGAAAAGGGAAAGGTAGTTGACCTAGAGCTGGAAGAAGAGGTCAAAGAAATCCCCATTGATGATGAGGATATTGTGATGGAAATGGAGGATGTAGAGGTTGAGGGGTCTGACCCCATTTCTAAGCTACCATGAGTACATTCCTCTGCGCTAGGGAAAAACGAATTTGCCGAAGGATATTGATGAGAGTAAGGTCACTCTGCACACACCCCTACTGCCAGAGCAAATTGTCTTTGAGGGACCATGCTTGGGGCATGTCCCCCTTCAAAAATTGGAAGACTCGTATTTAGCTGACACGATGTTTCCCTCATTTAGCAGCAAACCAGCTTGAAGTTGATTTAAAAGTGAAAATGGAAAAACTTACTATATATGTGTAGCACCCTTAGCTAATTAAGCCTCCAGCTGAACCTCTTCCACCCCCACCCCAACCTTTAATGCTGACCAAAAGGAGTAGAAGAAATTGCGTACAATACAACGCTTTGCAAAGGAAAAATATGAACAGGAGAAACACCATGGCACACATAGGTTGGGTTGTGTAATAAAGATGAAATAAATGTAATTATTGGTGCTTTCTTGACATAAATATCTACATGTTTTGAAATATACTGGAGGACTGTGTTGGGTTATGCGTTATTACTACCAAGGCGTATGTTTGTGGCAATGGTTTTATCCTTATCACTATGCTCCTTTTGCATCTAATATGAGTATTCATTTGGTTTCTTTCATCTGAATTGATATGAAAGACTTTAACAGATAGAGGAAAACTAGAATATATTGTGGGAATTTCATAAGTGTGGTGTATGTAGACATGAATGGAATTGAAGACTCTCAAGGACGAGCATAAATGTGATAGCATCGATGATTGAATTGAATTATAATGGATGCGAATAAGAAGAGAATTGGGTCGTTGGGAGGTGATGCCCAAGAAATAGCATGCCATAGAAGGGGTAGCCGTGTCTTCAATCTTAGAACTGAGGGCTTAGCTCTAAAAAACCCAAGAGGAAGCCAAGCACAACAAGGATGTCACCCCTAACATTGATTTACACCACGCGAGGAATAGGAATAATGCCCCTCACGATATCTTCTCCAACAAGGACTCTGATGTTAAATATCGAGCTCACAGGGATAAACTTCAACTAAAACCCGAGAATGATGGATCAATTAGCTATGGGAATTGGAGAAGAAAGCAGAACTCTATGCAAAACTTTTGCATGGAGAACTTCCAGATGATGAAAAAAAAGATAAATACTATGTGGATTTCTTTCAAAAGGGTACTTTAGACAATGAGTGTCGGGTCAAGAAAAAGGTATGTGTAATAGATTTATTTAGCACTCATCCTCACATGATTATCTTTGTTTATGAATAGAAGTAGAGGAAATAATAGCTAAAGTTGGGTAAAAGTAATCAATAACAAATTACACAAATCTAAGCAGGAAAAACTGATTTTTACAATCTTATGTGCAGAAGACGTGAATTGGACGATAGTTGTTCAATCTACAGAACAACAGCATCTCATAAAGGAAAGGGACATCATCAGAGGCAAGGCAGGACAGCGGAAGATCGGGCTGACCAATGCTATTTTCTGATGGAATTAGATAGAGTATTACGAAATTCTCAAGATCCCCTGATCCTAAAGGTTCACTTTTATCTATTTACTTTTCTAATTTTTATATATAAGGCCGAAAGGCAAACTGCACGACTAGTTCAAAAATTCAAAGTTATAATTATTCTTTTGGACATATAATATTGTTACTTTGGTGATGTTGTAACTCTGTTATTCGTTTTAATGAAGAAGACTGCGTTTAAATCATAATTATATTCTGAGTATCTCATAGTGGAGACTTCTGGCGACTCTGGGCCCAATCAAGAGAAGATCTACTACATCACCTATGCTATAATCCTTTCTATTTATTCTTTACTGTCTGTTAATGTTAAGTTAATATCCTTTTGATTATCTTGAGGATTGTCGATTCTGCTTTGCTTTTGTTGTTCATTCAAGATTCAGATTGAGATGTGTGTTATATATGAGTAATGGTTTTGATTGAATTGGTTATGCATTAGATCGCTTATCATTCCAAGTAATGTTATCATAGATTTTAGAGATAGAATTGATCGCTTTCCGTAATATAGTTATTTGTTGTTCAGATATCATTTGTTATTCCATTATCATTTATTGTTCAATTATAAGTTGTTGTACAATTGGGATTTGTTGTTCAATTATCATTTTTGTTCAATTGTCACAGTTCTCTTTAATGATTGAGTGAGTTAGTTTCAATTCCATTTAAGACTGCCAAGTGTGATTCTTTACAGTTGTATTCAAATTCCTTTGCTTTCATAACAGGTTAAGTAGAATTTCAAAATATGTTATGAATTTCTTTCAGAGTTACTTCTTTCAGAATTGTTTGGATTGAGTTTGAAGAGATAGTCATTAGAAATTGCAACAATTTATTATTAGTTAACTTTTGAATTCACTGCATATATAGTGTGGACACTCTTGAAATAAAAAGACTTGCCTTGGGTTGACAATTAATGTAGGAATTAAGCTTGCCTATAAAAATACAAATTAGTGCACCAACATTTTAGCGTCGTTGTTGGGGATAGTGTTTCAAAATGACTTCCCTTTTATCTTGATACAAATGAATTGGGTTTTAAAAACGGGAGGTAAGAACCTGTGTACCTAGCAAGTAAAGTGCTTGCTTACCAGCCTGCTTTTCAGCAAAGGCTTAGAGGTTAAATAGGAATGGGTTTTTTGAATGATTAGGAATAGAAAGATAGAAAAAGATCAAAACCCCCCCACCTAAATCCACAAAACCAAAGGGATCATTGAACCTTGGGAGAACGACCTTTATAGATGAAATTATAAGAAAAGTAGAGTCTCAAGCATCAGTAGGATTCTGGATTGTATCTGGGAAAATTCCTACTATAATCCCTCAGGTAGCAGGCTCACTTTCTATAGATTATGCTGAGATTCAAAGCCAAATTGGAGGACCTAAACAGAGTCTTCAAGTTACTACAAATTTACATTCTAATCCTCTACAAGAGGGAAAGTTGTGTAACTTAAGAGAAGGAGAGGGAGAAACCAGTGGAACTGTTAAGGCAGGACCTCAGCTTTCGAAACAAGGATCTCCTGTGATCTCATATCTAGGCAGTGCTGCAAAGCCAACCTGGATTGATAATCCTCCGCTTACTCAAAAAGCACCCCCTAAAATCCCTGAAGGATATTGGCATATCTTTGACCAAATGGAAAATCAACCACCTCAAGGTCAAACCTCGACATTGGAATACCCCATAGTTGACCAAGTAGCTAATGCCCCCATGAAGGCTATTCCTCTGCAGAGCATCCCAACTTTTCATGGGATGACCATAGAGGATCCTAATGCCTTCCTGTTTGAATTTGATGTCCTCTGTAGAGAGTATGACTACACCATAGACCCTCAAAAGCTAAAAGTATTCCCTTTTACTCTGAAAGGACCAACTTTAAAATGGTTCACGGGTCTAGGTGGACGTACTATTAATTCTTTGGATGATATGAAGCCTTCCTTCCTCACAAGATATCAGGACTTTTGCAAGACCGGGGAGCTAAAATATGAAATCTTTAAGATGGTTGCAAGGGATAATGAAAATCTAGAAGAATATGTCAAACGGTTTCATTATAATTTGCAGAGATCTCCACACACCACCTTACCAAAATAAGTCCTAAGAACTATCTTAATTAAAGGAATGAAAGAAGAGTGGACAAAAACTTTAAACTTAATGGGGAAAGGGGATATTTCTCAAGAATATTATGATGAAATCGTTCACTTGTATATCAGTTGTTCACGAGGAAGCACACGTATAGGAGCAGGAAGGCGAGATCCTATGAGCAAGGGAAACACACCACAAAGTGGAAGCGTAACACGAATGGAAATCGGTAACCTCTTGGAAGATTTCAAGATGGACATCTTGGGCACCCTCACGACGCAGTTGGATGTCCTACAGGCTAAATAGAAACAAGCCTTAGCAGAAAAAACTTGGTTGTTTTTGCCCATGTTGTCAAAAGAAGCACAACCAACGCGAGTGTCCATTAGACATGGTTCAAACATGTACTATTTGTACCAAGGATCATTCCATTGAATAATTTCCATCACTGCCAAGGCTGAAAGTAGTGTTCAAGGAAGAAGATGAGGAGACAGAGCCAGTATATCTAATGAATCATCGTCAACAATGGCAGGCCAAACCTAAGGGTATGTCACAAAATGCATCCCAGTTCTTTCCTTCTTCACAGCTTAACCAGAAACAGAACCCTAGGGTAGCATGGCAAGGCCAATCACCTTACTCAAATCAATCCTTTCCGGGTAATGGTTGGCCAAATTCTCCTTTTACTCCTGTTTGGCAAGGTAATCCCTATCCATCCCAGTGGCCTGCCTCCACTTCTTAAAATCCGAACTGGTTTACAAATTGGCAGCAACCTTTGGGAATATCCAATACTCCTATGGGGACATGTCCTCAACCTCAACCTACATTATCAGCTCCTTATCCATTACAGTAAAATCCTCAACCTCTTTTGTGCCCTCAATTGCCAACTCAACCAAATCTGAATCTCAATTATAGACTTGTTCAGCTGATGCAGATTGTCGAAAGCTCAGACTATGAGATTGAACAAAAAGAATGTAATGAACTAAGATTGAGATCATGACGTATTATCACCCCTGAGGAAAATAGGGACTAGCCATCAATTGAGATCGAAACACCACTTGTACATATACCACCACCTATAATTGATACTGAAACAAAACAACGAGAAGAGACAGATCAACATAAAGAACCTGAGGAACTCAGGGTCGCTTCTCCCTCGTTTCTCGAAAGGTTACCGATACCTAAGCCGATTTTTTAACCAGATTTTGATCTTGTAGGGGAACTAAAAAATATTTGTATAAAAATTTCGCTCCTCCAGGCCATCCAGGACATTCCCATCTATGCTAAAACAATTAAAGAGCTATGTGTAAAGAATCCTGTGAGGAAAGAAAGAACTTCACCATTCATGTTGCAGGAACCTTATCTGATTTACTCGTGGGAGGGGAAACTCTAGTAAATTATGAATATCCTAGGAATCCCATGGTGAAAGTTCAAATATATGGTCGCTCTTTTCCCAATACCCTAGTTGATCTGGGAGCAACCATTAACATTTTAATAACATAAACCTATCAAGCACTTGGTATTCCAGCCTTGGAACAACCACCACCTTAATAGAACTTGTTGATTGTTCGGTGGAAAGGCCAGAAGGAACTTTACAAGATATTACGCTTTCTATTGATTCATGGGAGTATCTAGTAGATTTTCTTGTTATAAACCCAAAGACTCAATTGGATGGGCACCCTCTAATACTGGGCCGACCTTGGCTGGCAACAGCTGATGCATATATAGGCTGCCGAGAGGGCAACATGACTATTGCAAAGTGGGATGCTATAAAAAATATTTTTTATATCTCCCTATCAAACCAATTCTTCCCATTGTAAAAATATGTAAACAACCACCAGCATACCTGGAAGAAAGCATTCATTCACTACTCACAGTAGTAGAGGCACTTGAATTCAAAGATCAGACTGAATATGACGTTATCAACAACTTTATCAATCAGCTAGCTAATGTGAGCAATGTAAAGTGTCAAATGTTAAAATCAATTCTAGAAAATTAAGCCTTGGAAGATCCCTTAAGGATACCGATGATCAGAACATATAGATGACTGTTATTCATAACAGCAAGCCTATGGAAATTGAACCAGGCAAAGTTTTAAATATTAATGATAGCCTGGATAGTGATTAGCAACAAAAGCTCATTCAGGTCCTGCAAAAATATAAAGGGGATTTTGCCTAGGATTATCCTAACATGAAGGGTATATATCCACAACTATGTACACATCAAATATATATGAAAAAGGATGCTCATCATATCCGACAACCTCAATAGAGATTGAATCTGCATCTCATGGACATTGTGAAAGAAGAGTTACAGAAGCTGCTAAATGTGAATTTCATTTATCCTGTTTCGGATAGCAAATGGGTTTCTCCCTTGGTGGTCATCCCCAAGAAAAATGGGAAGTGGTGTATCTGTGTGGATTACTGGGAATTGAATAAGGCAACACAGAAATATCACTTCCCTCTTCCCTTTATTGATTAGGTCCTTGATACTTTGGCAGGGAAGCAGTTCTTTTCCTTTCTAGATGGCTTTAGCAACTACAATCAGATTCAAATCACCCCTAAAGATCAAGACAAAACATCCTTCACCTATCCCTAGGGTACATTCACTTATAGAGTGTTACCATTTGGCTTATGTAATGCTCCAACCACATTTCAAAGAGTTATACTCAACATTTTTTCCGACCTGATAAATGAAGGACATGAGATATATATGGATGAATTATATGGGAATGACTTTGATCAAGCACTACAAACATTGGAAAAGGTTTTATAACAATGCATCGTTACTAGGCTATGTTTAAGTAATGTCAAGTGTCACATGATGATAACCAAAGGCATAGTCTTGGGACATTATATTTCTGCAGCAGGGATACAGGTAGATCCAGCAAAAATACAGGTAATTCTTTTACTACCTACACCCTGTACTCAGATGGAGGTACGTAGCTTCCTGGGATATGTAGGCTATTATCGCGGGTTTATTAAAAACTTTTCACAAATTGTTGCGCCTTTATATGCTTTAACTGGAAATGTTAACTTCAAGTGGTCTAACAAATGTAACACGACTTTTACAGGTTTAAAGAAACTAGTCTCGACGGCACTAGTATTACGTGGACCAAACTGGGAGCTACCTTTTCAAATATCCACGGATGCATCAGATGCAATGATAGGTGTTGTTCTCAGCCAAAAGGAGGACAGAAAACCATGTGCTATATATTATATTAGTAAAAATATTACTACTATAGAGCTCAATTATATAGAGTTTGACATCACTATCAAATATCATGTGGGGAAGGAAAACCCAGTTGTTGATTTTCTGTTCCGAGTTCCGAAGGTAAATGATTCACTAGCAGTAGATGACCAATTTCCAGATGAACATTTGTTTGTCGTAGCAGTCAAGACGCCATGGTACACAGACGTGGCAAATTATCTGGTAGTGGGGAAGCTGCCCACGCATTTGACAGCGAGGGAAAGGAAACAGATCGTTTAGTGCAGCTCCCGAATCTCTTGGATTGGAGGATATCCTTTTCACATAGGGTCTGATATGTGTATACACAAATGCATTTGTGAGGATAAGATTTATGACATCCTGAAGGCTTTCCATGACGAACCTTGTGGGGGACACTTCATAGATCAAAGGACAGGGCATAAGGTACTACATATGGACTAGTATTGGCCCACTATTTTTAAAGATGCTAAGAAATATGCCCAGGCTTGTGATAGCTACCAAAGGATGGGTCGGCCTGGCCAATCTGATGAAATGTCGCTACAACATCAACTAGTCATAGAACCCTTCGAACGATGGGCATTGGACTTTTTTGGCCCATTCCATCCACCATCAAATCAGAAATCCCACATACCGGTTGCCACAGATTATGTGACAAAATGGGTGGAAACAGTATATTTACTAAGAGCTACAAAGGAAGTCGTGATTAACTTCCTCTTTGGGTTATTTATGTGGTATGGTTTACTGTGAGAAGTGATAAAAGATGGGGGAGTGCAATTTGTAGGACACAAGATTACAGCCACTCTTAGAAATCATCACATTACACACAGGACCACTTCCCCGTATCAACTGTAAGCAAACAAGTAGGTCAAAAGCACCAATAAGGTCTTTGAAGAAATTCTAACCAAAACAGTCTCAACACATCGGCAAGACTAGGCTGTTATACTGCAAAAGGCCTTATGGGCCTATCGCATGACTTGGAGGAATACTACTAGATACTCTCCGTACCAACTCATGTTTGTCAAAGAACTTATTTTTCAGATTGAATTCAAAACAAAGACTCTAAGAACAGCTCAGGAAGTGGGACTGGATTTAATAGAAACCCAAACCAAGCAACTTCAACAAATCAACGAACTAGATGAGGCTTGACGGCTTGCTCTACAATTATTCAACAGCAAAGGGAAAAGTGGCACAATAGCCTTATCAAAAAGAAGATGTTTCAAAAAGGGGATTGGCACTCCTCTATGACTCCAGATTCTAGGATTTTCCGGGCAAGTTGCAAACAAGATGGCTCAGACATTATGAAATTCAAGAAGTACATAACAATGGTCCTCTCACTTTGACTACCATTGACGGGTCTGGCCATTCTTTCAAGGTGAATGGGAATCGGGTGCATCTCTACCACAAACCACTCACCAAGGACTCTTTTTGCCGGCAGGTACGTGAGGACCCCTCCATGCAAATTTTAGTTGCAGGGAGTGATGACACGGCACCTTTTCCTTTGCAAAATTGTGATTTTCTTTAAATTCTAAATAATGTATATGTTATTTTTATTGATTGCAATTCAATAGGAATCGCCATGTAAATATGATATTTTTTTTGTTTTGGGTAAGTGTTATTCAATCGATTTGAATGAATTCGGGATTAAAGATCTTCCGGATAATATCAAGGACACTATCAGACAGGATTGTGCTGTCGTCCTTAGGAAGGCTAAGCCCCCTCCGAAGAACCTAAGAAATGAGGAATTCTCTGCCCTAAAATCCTTCAATCAGAACAACGATATTATCGTGCTGAAGGCGGACAAAGGTGGAGCTACAGTCACCCTTAACAAGGATGATTACCGGAGGAATATGCTTGATCATCTCCACAATAGTGGCAGTTATAAGAAACTTCCCAAGAATTCTCTGAAGAAGATTTCTAGGGTTATGGCTCTCGCCATCAAGTCTAATAATTCAGTCAGTTCCCTTTACCCAAAGCTCATTGAAAGGAGTCCCATTACTCCTAGGGTCTATGGGTTACCAAATATTAACAAGGAAGGGGCCCCTCTGAGGCCTATCGTCAACACCATTGGGGGTCCAACCTATCTTCTGGCTAAGTTCCTTGCCCTTAAACTTAAGCCCCTAGTTGGCCGCACTGAGTCCTTCGTGAAAGACTCTGCATCCTTCATTAAGGAGCTTAAGGATATTAAGCTTAGCCCCAAAGATATTCTCGTCAGCTTTGATGTGGTCTCCCTTTATACTTGCATCCCCATAAAGGAGGCCTTGGAAGTGATCTATCGCCTAACGGATCCCGATACCGCGCAACTCGTGGAGATTTGTCTCACTTCCACGTTCTTCTGCTTCGAAGGGGAATTCTTCGAACAGACTTGTGGTGTTGCCATGGGTTCCCCTCTTTCCCCTATTGTGGCAAATATTTTTATGGAAGATTTCGAAGCCAGAGCTTTATCCTCAGCTCGTCTTCTTCCTAGGCTTTGGAAAAGGTATGTGGATGACACTAATGTCATATGGCCCCATGGCCCTGAGGAGCTGGATCGCTTCTTCGATCACCTCAACAGCCAGTCCTCGGCCATTAAGTTCACCATGGAAAAAGAGGTTGATGGTTGCCTCCCATTCCTGGATATTCTTATATCTCGGAATAAGGATGGCTTTCTCTCCCACTCGGTGTTCCGAAAAAAGACTCATACTGAGTAGTATCTTCATGCAGATTCCCATCATTTCCCTGCTCAAAAGTTGGGGGTTCTTAACACCCTCGCTACCCATGCCCTCAAGATCTCTAATTGTGAGAGCTTTGAAAAGGAGAGATCCCATCTCCTCAATGTCTTTGTGGAGAATGGATATAGTAGGCGCCTAGGTCAGATGGCGTTCCATAAAGCCTCAAAAAGGGCGTTAATTAAGAAAGAACCTAGAGAGCGGCGTCTAGGTGTCCATCTTCCCTATGTCCAAGGAACCACGGACAAGATCGCTCGGATCCTTAAAAGATTTGATATTCCCTCAACCTTTAGGCCCCTCAACACCATTCGCAATTCCCTCAGATCGGTGAAAGATCTCGTTAACCCTAAGGACATGAAGGGTGTCTACTTAATCCCTTGTTCTTGTGGGACCCCCTATATTGGGGAAACTGGGCGCTCCATCCATCAAAGGAACTGCGAACATGCTGCTGACCTAAGACATGGGAGATCCAAGTCGTCAGCTTTAGCTGAGCATGTAGAAAAGACCAAGCATCAGGTGTGTATTGAGGAGACCAAGGTTGTGGCCAAAGTTGCTCATTTCCATCATCGGAAATTTAGGGAAGCTATCGAGATTGAGAAGAGGCCGAACAATCTCAATCGGGATGATGGCTGGAAAATTAGCAAGTGTTGGATTCCAGTGCTCTCTTCTTAGTTGGTTTTTCTGCCCCCTCCTCAATGTTGTGCTTTCTTTATTTATCTATGTTTTGTAGTACTTGCGGTATTATTATTATTATTATTATGTGTTATTTATTCGGTCGTTTTTTCTCTATTCTAGTTTTATTTTCTCCCGCCTCGTATTTGTACTAGTATTATTATCGCTATTAGTATTATTAGTACTTTCTAACTTATTTTAACTCCCATTTTATATTAAATATTTAATTAAATAAATGAACTACCTTTTGAACGAACCATTATAATTATAGTATTTATTTTGATCCTAACTTTTTAACATACTTATGTATGTTTTTTATTATTAAATAATAAATTAATAAAGTACTTTTTAAATTAATAAAAAGAAAGATCTA